>OVAP01005638.1:0-12796 GCA_900406295.1 Aurinia saxatilis
AATTATATATTTATTAAGATAAAAACCGGTAAAATATGAGGTATATCAACACTTTTGACTGAAAAACAATTAAAGTCTGTATCGACATGGTTAATGAGACGACTTTAGTTAAATATGATTCTATGAAGATCTCAGTGCATGTGCACACAAGAGGGTATTCCAACACTGATTATTAACTTGACTTGTTTCATCAATTATGAAACTCATATTTAATAATGTTTTGAGTATATTAATATGTCGTTAATTTAAATATTAAATTAGATGAATTCAAAAATGTTTTTATAAACAATATATATATATATATATATATATATATATATATAAACGATTTTAAAAAAAAATTGCAAAATATATTCAGGATAATTTAGTCATTTGATAGCAATTAAAAATTATTTTTATTTAAAAATAGGAAAAAGGGTAATTTTCAAATATCCAAATTCAAAAAGGATATTTTCAAATTCCCCCCTTAAATTTTTCAATGGTTTTGCTTAAATTGGATTAAAGGAGGAGTTTCTTATACAAATACGAATAAATTATTAATTTCCATATTGTAGTAATAAATTTTTTTATAAAATAAATTTATGATTATCTTTCTTATATCCTTAAAACTTAGTAGTAAATACAAATACATTTGTATTTGTTGTCAACTGGTTGTAAATGGATAAGTTTCATCGAATTGTAATATAATTAACAAATTTGAATTTATTGTTATATTGTCAACTGATTTCATATATTTTATTTTAATAAATTATAGCTGTTGAGAAAAACATAAAAATTGTTTTCCGTGCAACGCACGGATTTTCCCTAGTATATATTAGGTGATTGACCACGTGCCTGCGCGGGTGATATTAATTTCTACTCTTTTTTTTTTGTTCAATTCTTTTTAATTCTAAAAGTATATTGTAGTTAAAATGAGAATGAAGTTTTTTAAAAAAGGTTGAAAGAGGATCTCATATTGATTATCAGTAATCAGTACACGGTCTCTTGGGAAAACAACTTTTGGAGAGAAAATAAATTTCTAACTGGCCTCATTTATTCCGTGATCATAATGTTCAATTTAAAACATCTTCTATAGTCGTCTGGATTTTATGGCCCTAAAAAACGAACACACATAATTATAGATACGATTCAAAAACTTACACATGAAATCTCTTAAAAAAATTCTAAATATACACAAAAGTCGGTGATGATCAGTTTCAGAAAATGTGTTCCTCCTTCAGCAATGTGTATCCACTTATTTAAAATATTAACATATACCTTTCGAATTATTCTTTGAAGGATTCAAATCCTCAACTGAATCAAACACAAACATATCCATTCTCCGATGAATGTATTAGAAAATTGTTGATGTTCTATATGGTACTTGCATACGAGTTATCTAGATCTAGAGAAGAGTTAGAAAAACTAAACAAAAACACTTTATAACTTCCATATAGTTACTAAAGAACACGCGGTAACTCCTTTTCGAACTATTGTCGGTTCTAACCCACGTATTGTGATAGTCAACAAAGTTAAACATTGGAAAGAAAGATCAACTATTTTTGAATGACAAACTTACTTTTTTAAATGGGAAATTGCTAAACCTACCACTTTAAAAGGAAGGCTTTTCAAAAATACCATATTTAAAATCTTTTATAGATATACCATTTTATTTAGACTAGGTTTGCCAATTTTACCCTTCTCTATTAAATCATCTTATCACTTCCCAATAATAAAATTCATGATGATTTGAGAAGAAAGGGTTTCAACGACATGGAGGCGATTTCACCACGACGGGGATGTGAGGACAAAACGTTGCAATTACTACTACGACGATGATGGTGATTATGGCTACTATTGCGGCTATGGTTACGGCAATTCCGGTGATTCTGGCGAAGGGTGATTCTGGCGAAGGATTCGAGATCCATGGTTACGACGATTTCGACGAAGGATTCAAAATCAGTGGTGAGGAATTTTACCTGGAATCAGGAAGATAGAGGTGGATCCACAAAGATTCAATACAATCTCTTCAACCTGATTTCAATTTTTCCAAGCAAGAGGTGAGTTTCCAAATTCTTCACATGGATTCTTCCATTTGTGTGTTTAAGCTTTATAACATAGCTTATTTCAGATAGTCTTTAGTGTAATTGCAAGATGACAACAAATTTGATGAGTTAACCTAGCTATTTGTGTTATAGTATAGCGTATTTGGTAGTCTTTAGACCGATGACAACAAATTTGATGAGTTAATGTGTTTTCAAAGAACTTCTAAATATTTATAAGCTTTATAGGGGTCTTTCTAAATATTTATAAAAAATTTATAACATAACTTCTAATGTGTTATGGTAACATTTGGTTAGTCTTTAGCCTGGTAATGGTAAGATGATAACAAAATTGATATGACATACATTGATATTGATATGTTATTGTGGTTAGACCTTGTAAATATCTATAAGACTTACTTTCCAGAGAACTTCTAAATATTTATAAGCTTTATAGGAGTCTTTCTAAATATTTATAATCTTTTTTAGGCTTTATAACATAGCGTCTACTCTGTAAAGACTTAGTGTGTTTTCAAAGAACATAATGTGCTTTATACTAGTCATTATAAATATTTATAAATCCATAGTAGATCATTGTTTGCAAGATAAGAACAAATTTGATATTAGAAAATATTGATATGGTATTGTGTTTTGCATATGAGTTTGCATATGAGTCTAAATATTTATAAGAGTCCTTCTAAATATTTATTTATAAGAGTCATTCTAAATATTTATAAGAGTCTTATTGTAACATATTTGCCAACATTTTTAGCTTCTCAGGCAATGCTTTTATAAATCATTTATGCATCTATGAGGTCGAGCTTTACAACTTATGTGGAGAGTGGATATTAACAAATTCACATTGGGATTTTATCCTTGATGGTGCCAAGGGAGCTTCTATTAGCTTCATTAATGAAGATATCAGTCACCAAGAGTTGATTGTTGTAGTTTTTGAAGATTTTGAAACTGATCCTTGTGTGAATATCATAAGGGTCAGTTATGGGTCAACTAGAAAAGACATTCCTCCTATCTATATCAGGAATGATCGTCAAGTGGAGTCCTTTTTGAAGAAATTTCAACCAGGTGAAGACAACAAGTTGTTTGTGACGGTGACACAAATTAACTAAACAAACCCACTATGATGAGAATATTATGGGTCCTTCTGCTCCTCCTAGGCGTGTTAATGAGGTATCAAGGATTTATAACATGACTGATAAGGGTTCATAACTTTTCTTTTCATGTGTTCTTATGTTTATTTAGTTTCGGGGAGTAGCCAACAACACTGAATAGACTAATAAACTTATACTAACAAAATCATCATTTTTTTCTTANAACCAACAATGAATATGAGGGCTCGGAAGTGGAAAGTGGTACAACTAAGGTAATTTTAAAGAAGCTTTATATATTTAAAAGGGTTTATAAGCTTCCTTATAAAACTATATTTAAGGTGTTGTTCTAACAAATCTGTTTATAGAGGGGAGTTACTTTTCCAATTTTTGCTCCTTCAAGTTCAAGTTTTGCTCCTCCTCCACCTTTTGTTGATGAGGTATGTTAGAGGTTCAATTACTTTTCTAAAGTTTCGTGCTATAAAAGTAAATTTAGAGTTGTTTATAACTTTTCTTATAAACTAATCAAATCTTAAATTTCATGTTTTATATAGGGAGTAGGGATAAACTCTGAAAAATACACGAACTTTACAATTATTTTAGAGTTTATATCTTAGGGGTTTAGGGTCTTAAATGTTTTTTAGTGTTTAGAATTCTGTGTTTTAGAGTTTTAACCCTAAACCTTAGATTTAAACCTTAAAATCCTATAAAATATTATAGGACATTTTAAAATTTATCTTAAATTTTTTTGCATTTTCAAATATTTATTTATGGGTTTTATTCAAAACTTAAAAACAAATTGATTTGGGGAAGAATAGTGAGGGCAAAATTGGATTTTCAAAATTTAATTTTGACGCCGTGTATTAAAAAGATAAAATTTCTCAGTTCGTGTATTAATCTGGAAATGAATTTCACTTCGTGTATTAATATAGCAACACAAAAAGTTCGTGTATTTTCTGGCGAAAATTGGAAAGGCGTGTATTTTTCAGGGTTTTTCCCTAGGGAGTATTCAAATCATTGAGGATTAAGCTGGTCGTGGACATATTTGATGAGATGACCAAGGAGTTGAGGAGTGAGATGACCGAGGAGTTAAGGAGTGTTTGAGGAGTGCTGAGCTGACTCTTTACCTTTGATTTGTATTATCTGAGACATTTTAGTATATAAAGTTTTATAACTTCTTTTTTTTTTAAAAAGTTTTATAACTTACCTTCTAATGGTTTATAAAGTTTTATAACTTAACTTATAAATCTTTATAAAGAGTCATTAAATTATTTTATGTTTGCCATATATGTTTAACTACATTTGTTTATCCTACAAATCCCATAGAGAAACCCAAAGAACTACTAAAACTTTATCCCATAGTCACAATTAAGAAATTTTCATTGCCCTATCAATTAAGAAATTTATCAATACCACCCAATAGTACACCACACAACTTTTTTTAATAATTTGTTTGACTTGGGTTTCATCAACTTTTTCCATGTACTCAACCCAAGTCTTCTTTCTTTTTTCTTATTATCACTGAATGGCAATTCAACTTTAGGTGTTTTGTTCCTCCCACTTTTTCTTGTTATATCATCACCTTTGTTTGTTCTCGTTTTCATCTTCCTGAATGTTAAAAAGTAAGGGGCCCTATTTATTTTCAAATATTGTATTCCTGGTTCTATGAAACATTTTAATAAACATAATTACCTCGTCTTGGGTTGTATCTACAATCCTTTTCTTCCGTGTAATCAAAACATTTGGGATATCTTCAACTATTTTAGCCAAATTATGAGCAATCGGCGCATGAACAACCTAACTTGCCAAGGTTTTTACCATTAGTTAGTTACAATACTAGATTTATAAGTGAGGTGATAAAACCTTATAAATTTACCATCTCTTTGCATGTCTCTCCTAATCCTCGGCCCTGCAACTCATCTTTTCTTGCATCTGCAAGTATCTCGCACCTGGACATTTGAACAACGTTTACTAAGTTAAAATACAGAAATTATAAGACGGGTTATAAGACCTTATAAATTTACCATCTCTGAGTACTTCTCTCCTTTTCCATACACAGCACCAACATTATCTTGTGACAACAAATTGAAATTTGGAATACAGAATGGTTTTGTTTCTTTTTCACTAAAGCAAAGGTAGGTGGAGAAACCTATAAAAAAATATGAAATTGTTATGATTTACTGATCAACTATAGATTCACATTTCTACAAAGGATTAAAAATGTAACATCCCGGTTTACAGTATATGTGGAAAGGTTTAAGAGAATTGATTTCGCTACCTATGTCACCAAAGTGCACTTATCGTTTTGGTCACTTGTCAATAGACAACTCCAGAGTTAAGCGTGAATGAGCTGGAGCAATTTAAGGATGGGTGACCTACTAGGAAGTGATTCGCAGTATCGTGTGAGTGAGGACAAAACACGGGGAAAGATCTCGTGGTGATTGCCGGGATAGTAAACAAGACTTGCGAACCTCTCAGATTAACGCACCAACCGTCAGATAGGGGTGGGGCCTATGGACCAAGAAAGGACATGGGGACCTCACCGGTAAGGGCGGTCGGGGCATTACAATTGGTATCAGAGCTGAACCCAGACGGGTGTGGAGTCGTGTGAGCTCACACCGTTGGGGGTAACGATCCTGGTATGCAACAAGGACGTTGCACTATGTGACTGGGGGTGATTGTAACATCCCGGTTTACGGTATATGTGGAAAGGTTTAAGAGAATTGATTTCGCTACCTATGTCACCAAAGTGCACTTATCTTTTCGGTCACTTGTCCAGAGAAAACTCCAGAGTTAAGCGTGTTTGAGCTGAAGCGATTTAAGGATGGGACCTACTGGGAAGTAATTCGCGGTACCGTGTGGGTGAGGACAAAACACGGGGAAAGTTCTCGTGGTGATTGCAGGGTTAGTAAACGAGTCTTCCGAGCCTCCCCAAATAAACGCGCCGACCGTCGGACATGGGTGGGGCCCATGGACCGAGAGAGAGCATGGGGACCTCACTGGTAGGGGCGGTCGGGGCGTTACAATAAATCCTTATAACACCAAATTTAGACTAGAAAATCATAAAATAACGTGTATAAGTCGTTATGAAACTTTATATAAAGGGTTATAAATCTTTATAAATCTATAAACTCAAATTTTTACACAAAAGTTGTGTACAAAACTCCAACTACAGTGAAAGATAATTAGCAAAGCTTATAAGTTTATTAAATCAACAAGTTAATAACATCGTAGTAAGACAATTAGCAAAGATTATAGGTTTATAAATTTATAAAGCAGTTTATAAATATTTATAAAGCAGTTTATAATGTAATCACAAACTCATTCCTAAAATCCAGAACATATTCCAATATACCTAGAATTATCTTCGTTTTCAACTAAAATCTACTTTTGTATACATAACTCGCTACAAGTGACAACATAATATAAGTTGACTAAACCACTACACGATCCATCTATTGCGGAATCAGATTTCCTAAGTTCAAATTCTAAACCATATATAGATGCATTGTCAAATTCCAAACCATATATAGATGCAGATCCAAACCTCGCCACATTGTGGTAACTCAATGATCTTAGAAAATCCACCACCATTAGTTAAGTAGAGGGATTTTAGAATAAAGTAGTAGAAAAACACATGTAATGAACCGGGACAATATTGGAATAATTAACATATCAAATAATAGAGATAAAATACATGGGTTTTAAACAACTCGCCAAAATACCAGTGCACAAATAACATACGAACAATTAGCTACTACCTACATCCCATGGACTTTATCAGCTAAATCACAGTGGACGAAACAATTAAGTTCTCTACCACTATCAAGAAAAACTTTCTATGTCAAAAATTATATTTAGAAGCTATACAAACACTTTATTTTTACGTGAAAATCCGAGGAAGTCAATATAACAAAGAAAAATGATTCAATGTACTCAATATCTTGTATCTTGAAAGAGAGTGAGCTAATCCTAATAATGCTTGTAGGAGACATTATACTGTATTCAACGGAATGCTCCACTTCAACAATAGCGCATACTACATTAAGTCATGAACTACATAAAATAACAGACGAATGCAAAATACAACTAAACTCAAATCAGTATGTCTTATAAACAAACATACCGTCAGCTATATAAACAAACATAAGTTTCTATATCTTGTCTTTGTCCTTCTATTATCTTGTCTTTGAAGTGGTCAAATAATCTATCAGGTATTTCAGCCTCTATTTTATCACCCTATGTTTGGATAAATTTGTATTAGACGTCAATATGCTGATGATGAATATCAAATCATATTAAAAAAAAAACAGAATTATTTACAACTGTGTCATGTATCACCACGTTCAATGTTTTTCCCATTAAAATCCGTCGACTGCAATTCATCGATATCCTTGATTCATAGACATAAATACTTACGACCTTGACGTGGATAGGCCAATCACTATCCACACTTATTAAATCACGCAAATGATGTTCTTGCATCATAACTAACATGAATAATGCTTTCAGAGTCGGTGATAGGTAAAAAATCAATAAGGTAGGGTTTGGCATAACTGAAACTACTTCAAAAACCCTTTTATATAAATAACAATGACTCAGTGGTGCTTATAAATGATTTATATTGAAATATACTTAAATACGCTTGATTTCCTTTTTCTGTTTTATGATGTTTGTTACTAACATTAAGCATGACAAATTAACTAATCACATAACCCATATACTGTATGTGTTTATTGTTTTAAAGATAATAATGACAGAAGTGACATTTCTTTTTGGTTTTTTAACAAAAAAAAACTCATCATATAGTAGTTTATTCTCTAATTTGGACTTATGAATCCGAACCAAATAGTATACAATTTGTTCCACAGAAAGAACTTATGGTGCTTATAAAAAGAAAGAAAATTTACATGACACTATACTCTAATTTGGAATTTATAAATCCGAACAAAATTTATATAACCTGCTCCACATAAAAATATAATTGTTGTAAAATATTTTTAATTACATGACATTAAAACCTATTTTTCATTTATAAACCAAAACTGAAAAAAGTAACAGTCTCCTGACAAAAAAATATGGTTGTTGTAGAAGTTTTTTAATAACATGATATTACATTTATGAACTCAATCTGAAAATAATATAGTGTGTTCCACTAATTAAAATATGATCGTTGTGAACAAATTTTAATTACATGACACTAACACTATATATATTCATTTGATAACTGAATTTAGTGTTTTCCTCCTGATTCCAACAAAAAAAAAAACCATTATATAAATCAGAGGCGGATCCAGGAATTTTTTCCTGTAGGGTCATATAAATATAGATAATTTTAATAACAATTTAAAAATAATTTTAAATTCAAAATAATTTACATCATACAAAACGTTTTATTGTTTGGCCAATAAATATATTTTTATCAAAGCAAGAGTAACCAAAACAATACGCTGAAATAGAAAAAAAGTAGTGGGATATGACCCAACACAGATAATGTAAAACGAAAAATCATATATTAGAGGTCAAACATGAGTTTCGAACTTTTGTAAAGGGGGTCAATACCAGAAATTTCAACCAACTAACCCAAATTTATTGAAGTTTGTTAATGTAATATAAGTCAAATATCAAATTTAGGGGTGTCGCCAATTATATAAATAAATTTAAGATTCACCGGATAAAATCCCCAACATATCATATGTTAATACACACACAAGCCACGATCCAAATTATTTGGCAGATTCTTTGTCGAAGAGAACCTGCTCTCGATAATGATTCGGAAGCTTCTTTATATACTCACATCAGTGATTGACAAACAAAATATTAAAGGAAAAAATCCAAAAAATACACCAACTTATTTTTGTCTGCAAAAAAAAATACATGAACTATTAGCACTCCCCAAATAATACACGAACTATTTTCCATTGCCAGTTTAATACACAAACTTATGAATTTTGCTAGTTTTACACACATCTGTTAACGGAGACTAAACGCTGTTAGTTTCAATTAACATGTGGGTTTAACATAATTCGTAAATCCAGAACTACCCTCCCCCGATATATCCCCAAATCGACCGGAATTTCCAAAGTTGTAACCCTAATTTCAATTTCTCTCTCTCTCGTTCTTCTTCCTTCTTCCTGTTTTCTTCTTTCAATTTCGAAACCTCTGAAGATGGAGCGAAGTGTAAGCTCAGATGCTACCTCATGGAGTCGGAATTTTAGGCAAGGAAGCTCGGGTTCTTCTCTGTGTCACTGTAGCAAGCCAACGACCATGGTGAAATCATGGACTGATGATAATCCAGGAAGATGGTTTCAAAGATGTGATGTTCACGGATTCTGTAGATGGGCCGATGAAGAAAAGCCACATGGTTGGCAAAAGGTAAGCTTGTTGGAAGCTCGAGATCAGATACGTAACCAAAAATCAGAAATAAAGAAATTCAAAGATTCTCTTAGAGAATTGAATGCGGAAACTAGCAAGATAATAATGACGGCTGATTCAACAATCACGCCTGATTCAACCATGGTGGAGAAACTTGAAGAAGAGAAGAAGAAATTGGAATATGAAGTCTTGGCATCGAGAGATAGTGAGAAATTGTTACGCCAGTTCATCGTTCTCTCTTGGGGAGGTTTCATCGTTGTTACAGCCATGATTCTTATGGTGAAGTGAAGAAAACAAGTTTGAAGCTTGGTTTATGTCTTCTATGTTTGTGATTGTGTCTGGTTGTGGTTGGTCGTACCTTAGTTGTCTTGTTGCTTTGAGGTCTTGTTGTGTATTGTTGCTTTGAGGTCTTGTAGTGTCTTGGTTATGGTTGTGTCTTGTTGTGTCTTAGTTGTTATGTTTGTTGTTGTAACTTGAATAATATGGTGTTATTGATTTTGTAGTATTCAAAACAAACATTCCTAAATTCAGAACTAGATTAAAAAGACATGAAGCGATCAAGTTCACATGTTCATTAAAAGATCAAAATACATCCGAGAAATCAAATATCATACATGTTCAATGAATCACATGTTCAAAAGACCAAAAACTACCACTTAAGTCAAAACAGACTAAATTACATCTTCCTAAGGGTTATGAGGTGCTTGTGGAGTGGGAGTAAACCAATCAAATATGCGACCAGAAAAAGGTGAGATGAGAACTGATGTTGCACCAACTAGAGGCTCTTCATCACGCCCACGGCCACGGCCACGACCACGAGATATACCTGGAGGACGACCATGACCTCGACGAGCACCAGACGCAGGTGGAGCAGTAGAAGGACGCGTGTTAGTTGGTGGAGCAATAGAAGGGTGAGTATAAGTTGGTCCAGAACTTGTGGCAGAAGGTAGTGTTGGTTGGCTCAGTGTCCTCCTCCTCTTAGGAGCATTGTTGATGCTAAATGGATCTGGATAATGGTTCTGCCCCAATAGAAACAACATTCAAATATAAATTAAAAAATACCAATCAAACAGAATGGGAAAATATAGGAAATGAGACAGATTATACACTAACCTGTAACTTTTTTGGTCTTCCTCTTTTACCGGCTCGTTGTTTTTTTTTACAGCTTCACCATTACATGTGGTAATGTTATGGCCTTCTTGTTTGCATTTGCTACATGTCATCTTTCTACCATCCCTTGAAGTTTTTGTTGGATTATTTGATGACTCACGTGGCTCTTTTATTATGTCATAGTTTTTAGGACGCCCAGGCATTCTCCTCTTCTCAGGCACTAGAATGGGATCTTTGCCAGTCTTCTTCCAAAGCATCTCTCCATTAACAGGTCTTATATTATGTGTATAATTCTCTAGCCATTTAGATGTTAAGTAACATTTATCCACCTCTCTGCAATAGATGAAATAAAGAGTGAGTTTGTTGAGACATTTAGTAAATATATGAAACAAAGAGTAGATTATACATTGACTTAGCTGGATCCCGGTGATGCTCGTTGATGACATATATTGCATGGCGGCATGGTATACCTGTGACATTCCACTAATTACAAGCACAATGCTTGTATCTCATGTTGACCTCAAAGTTACCTCTGTGCTCAAGCACCTCATACAAACTCTCACCACTTGTAAGAACTTTCAATGATTGTTGGCCTTGCGGTTCTACTCATAGATCTCCATAATGCGAGGAGGGAACTGTGTCTCACAATTCCTTGTCATAACCCTCCTACGAGATATGCGGGTCATTGCAAGCCTCCTGACCTCCTCAAGCATGTCAATTATGGGCAGCCTTCTTGCTTCTTTGATGGTTCTGTTGAAACTCTCTGAAAGGTTGTTGCATATGTCCTCACATTTAGCCTCAGGTCTTATAAAAGCTCTACACCAACTCCTTGGTGTTGTTTTGAGGAGATCATCATATGCATTTTCATTAAAAGTCTTCAAAGATAATGCTCATACTCTCCATCAGAAGCACTATATGCTACATCCCAAAAATATTTCTCATACTCACTCTTCTTATACACTTTCTTCTAATTGGCAAAGATGTGTCTAGCACAGTGCATATGCTCTGCATTTGGTAGAATGTCTTGGACAACATTGATCAAACCTTTCTGCTTGTCAGAGATGATGGTGAAACCATTGCCAAAACCCAAATTCAAATCACTCTTTAGCTTGTCAACAAACCAGGCCCAAGAATCGTTGTCCTCCACTCTCACAATAGCCCAAGCTATGGGGTATATCNGAATCGTTGTCCTCAACTTTCACAATAGCCCAAGCTATGGGGTATATCCTATTATATGCATCTCTCCCAATAGCTGCCAAAATCTCACCTTTTAATTCCCATTTCAAGAAGGCACCATCAAGTCCAATAAGTGGCCTACAACAGTTCTTCCATGACTCTCTCAATGGCTCAAAGCAGATGTAGAATCTATCAAACACTTATTTACCACCCTCACGTGGAATTGTCACAATCTCTGTAGTGATTCCAGGATTAGAACGTATAAGTTCAGCCTCATAATCCCACAGCTTTGCAAACTGCTCCATCTGAGTTTCTATCACTAAATCCAAAGCAATTCTTCTTGCTTTCTGANTAATTCTTCTTGCTTTGACATATATACTTGGACACATAAATTTTGTACCTGATCATTATCTCATCTTTGATGTCTGTCCAACTTATGCATGGCCTTCTTCTTGCTTCATCCTTGAATAACCTACCAATAATGCCTTGTTTTAACATTCTTGCTCTCCTTGTCTTCATGTGGTTATGCTTCCTAACAAACATCTTGACCATTCATTTATCTACTGCTTTCTCAACAGAGCAATAGATCCTCCAAGGACACTTCTCATCTGTACAAATTGCCCCTAACTTGGTTTTATCCCATCTGCACAACTTGACATCAAACTGAGTCTTCAAGACATAGAGTAAGAGCTGATCTTTGAACTATTCTCCGCTGTTAAAAGTCTGGAGCAACCACAAGTATGGAGCCTTCTGTTTCTTGTATCTCCATTTTGCTTTCTCCTCTTCCCTTCGATTAAAAGCATGCCACTCTTCATCACTGTCCATAGCAGGCTCAGGCTGTGCCACAAAATGAACCTACCTGAACTGAACCACTAATTGATCCCTAAAATGCAATTCGACCAATTTAAAAACCAAATTGAACCCATAACCGCGTTTGGTTTGAACCCTTTAGAAAATACCCCTAATTGAACCCTATCATCAAACCCTAATTGAACCCCATAATCGAAA
>OVAP01005639.1:0-12796 GCA_900406295.1 Aurinia saxatilis
TAACTGTAGAACTGTTGCACTCTCGCCACATGAGAGAGGAGCAGTTACAAAAAAACCCAAACCAGTTTTTTTTACAGGCAAAAACATTAAAATCACAATTATGTTACATGCGTAAGGTCGTTTATCTAGATTATTCGTTACAGCAATTCAATAACTATTGCCTAAAGCGTTTTCTAGAAACAATGATCGTATGTTTCACGAGACACACAGCAGTTTTTACTTTCGTCACTTATTGCTCTCTCTATAAATATTTCAAACCATGGTTCAGAATTTGCATCCAACGGTTGAATAAAAAAACGTCAAATCCAACGGATGGTCAAGATTGAAACTCACTAATAAAGTCAAGGAAGGGATTTTTTGTGTCACTTATTAAATCAAACGAATGGTCATAAAACTCACCTTTTTATTGCTTACGACCAAGAACGTATTGCCCAATACTTTTTCTAACACAAGTACCAGTTTCCACCTTGTCCTAGGTACGTTTTTTTTTTTTTTCGTAAAAGTCCTAGGTAACGTTTTCCCTCTGTGTTATGGCTTCTTATTACGTTTCTTGTTCCTGTATTAATTTGAACTGTCGACATAGTGCTCTTAATTGTTCAATTATGGGTATTTATAGATCTGTTAGGTCCTAATTGTAAACTGAGACTTTTGACTGGAGTGTTATGAGTAGTACATCATTCCAGCCTTTTTTTTTATTATTTTTTTTTTATTTTATCAAACCACAAATTTTCCAGTCGATCTAAGACATGTTTTTTTTTTTTTAATGTTCTTTTATGGATACCGTTCACTATACTACAATTCGTATTTTGTGTTCTTATATAACTCTTTTATTGATTAGTTTTTTTTGTTTTTAATACCAAGTTTGAAATCTTTGATAAATATTTGCATTACATAATTTGATGAAAAAGTTTGTATTATATCATACCATGCATGTTAGTTCAACTCATATTTTTATAAGAGTTTGATATATATGATTTTTTTTTTTTTTGGGTCTAGAATTGATATATATGATTAACTAAAAGTTTGATATGTATGGACCTTGGAAGTTATAAAGTTTCTGTTTTTTGGCCTCCTATATTAAAATGATGGATGTTTATGCATGAATTGAAATAAAAAATATTCAAAAGGTAACCGAACAATTTTTAGGAGATGGAAAAGGCCTTGAGTTTGGAGATAGACAACTTCTCCGAAAGGAACGATGTGATAACGACGGATCCTTTCTCAAGCGGCGGCTGTAAATGGTAAATCAAGATTGTTCAGCTTTCTATCTTTGATTTTTAGAGCTACAAAGGATTTAATCTGAGCTTTTCTTCTAGGTTTTTTACCATTTATCTAAAGGAGTTTCGTGGCTCTGATCACTTGTCTCTCTTCCTGCACGTTGTGAACCATAAATCATTGAGATTTGGATGGAAAAGGAGAGCTAGTTATTACTTTGTTTTTTGGAATCAGTCCGGGGAAGAGCTATACAGATCACCTAGACCTAGTAATGAAGTTGTTGTTGATTATGTTATGTTTGTTGAATTTGTAAGAAAACTATGATATATATATATATATATATTTAATTTGTTGTTTATCGTGCAGATTGAGATTATTCTGCGCCAAGGCCTCAAACTGGGGTTTTCTCACGACGTTGCCTCTGACCAAGCTTCAAGAAAAAGGGTTTCTGGAGAATGAAAAACTAACCGTTCAAGTCTACATCAACATCGTTGAATGATATATTTGATTTAATGGTTTGCATGCCACTCCTTCTCAAGTAAGTTAGGGAGCCACTAGTTTACTTTTCTCTGATCTTGATTATCAAAAGCAGCACACTTGGATCTGGTTAGAATAATAACATACCTCTTTGTTTTCTTTCATCATCGGCAGGTTTTGTCACTGGACAAGATTTTCCTACAGCACCCAAATTGTGTAGTAGCTAGATTTTAAACGACAGAACGAAGAGGCTAAAACAACATATGCAATTCTTTTTTTTTTGCCTCACCGGGACACAGAGAAACATAGATCGCAACACCGAGATCAGAAAAACTACAAACATCCAGAAAGCACGGCTTCGTGAAACTATTCTCCAATTTCAACAAAAGGTACTCCTTATCTCTGATCACAAAGAAACATCCAGTCGTGGGAAGCAAGAACAAACCGAATATTGTCAGTATCGCTTTCGCAAAACCAACAAACTCTTGTGTTTTTGTGTTTTATCCATATCCAGATTGTCGACTTCCAACAAAGATTTCGTACTACAATAACATCCCAAGTCTCCCACCAAACTCACATCTTAACTAAGTAGAGTTTTCCTTGAGCCTCCCAAGAAAATTTGTTTGCAACCTATAAAACTACTGTTGAGATCAACAGAAAGACGTCACATTTTTTAACAAGGCCAAACACTCTTGAGGAAGATGATGGCTATATAAGAGTTGTTCTCTAATGCATCAGCACATCTTCTATTCTCTTCTCCTTCGCTCTCTCCCCCCATTCTCTCTGATGTCCCTTGCCTATCTCACATGCTTTTTCTCGTTGTCTGAATCTGCTTCTCACCTAGTTCGAGGTATCTCATAACCGTTGTGCCTCCATACTCGACGGAGTACCAATGAATCGAATAAGAGTACATATTATTAAGCATAACATAACCCAATTTGATGGAAGAAGAAGACTTAATGGGCTGCACCAATATCTTCAAAATATGCGAAAGAATTGCTCTGTAGCCACAAAGATGGCACCTTCTCCTAAGCCCATGACCCGGAAGCCATTTTTGTGGCTACATATATAGCAATTAGTTTCGCGTATTTTAAAGATATTGGTGCAACCCATTAAGTCCTCTTCTTTAACCAAATTGGGATATGTTATGCTTTATAATATGTACTCGTATTCGATTCATTGGTACTTCGTCGAGTATGGAGGGACACCGGTTTTTAGATACCTCGGACTTGGAGCAAAGTAGTTTAAGACGGCGAGAAAATGCCTGTGAGATAGTTGAGGGACAAGAGAGAAAATGGGAGGAGAGAGTGAAAGAGAAGAGAAGACGTGAATCTGATGGATTAGAGAAGAATTCCGATGGAGCCTTCATCTTCCTCAAGAGTGTGTGGCCTTGTTAAACAATTTGACGTCTTTCTGTTGATCTCAACAGTAGCTTTAGAGGTTGCAAACAAAGTTTCTTGGGAGGCTCAAGGGAAATCTACTTGTAGGATGTGAGAATTTGGTGGGAGACTTGGAATGTTTATTGTAGCTCGATCTGATGCATTTTTTGTGATTACCAGAAGCTCTTGAAATTACAGTGTGTGATCTTTGTTGCAAGTCGAGAATCAGGATATAGATGAAACACAAGAGTTTGTTGGTTTTTCCAAAGCGGATACTGACAATATTTGGTTTGTTCTTGCGTCCTAGAGCAGCTTGTTTCTGTGTGATCAGAGATCAGGAGTGCCTTTGTTAAAATGGGAGCATTGTGTTAAGAAGTCTTGCTTTATGGATGTTTATAGCTTTTCTGATCTCGGTGTTACGACATATTAATCATTTACTTCCTGTGTTAAGATCATATCTGAACCCGGAGAAGTTCAGATCTGCATCTGGTGCTCAGGGGGATTTTTTCCTCCCTTACTTCTCAGATTCAAAATACTAGCTTAAGGTTTTTTCGTTCGCAACAAAATTCGGTTTCTTATCCCAAGAACTTTGAGGATGATTCTATGTTTCCATTTTCTTTAGAAATTTGATTATGAAACAATTCTAGAATGGTCAAAGTCCTCATATAATCTATTTGGGATGATAAAACATATATTTGGGGTTGGTTACATGACTAATTAACTATATTATACCTTAATATTCTTCTTTTATTTAGTTGTTTCTACTAGCCTACTGATAAGCGTACAACCTATCAAGATAATTTCTCGAACTACCTATCAATAATTGTTGTTGTAGTATAGTTTTAGGGTTGAACCACAAGTTCCAATGGTTACACTCTAAATCTTAAGAGTCAAAATTCAGCTAAGACAAGAATAAAATGTTTTTGGTTTTTTAAGTGACTAATTGATTTATAACGGTTTTGAATTCGAATGATAAAAAGCCCTAGACTTAGGGAAATCTTAATAAATATGGAACACTGACTACACATCTTTTCAGGTTCTATTTAAGAGCATCCTTAACTCAAACATAAAGGTAGAATTGATCCACTTTTAAGGCATCAATCAATTTCCTAAGCAACCAAGATATCTAAACTCTCATTTGAACCTAGTATTTCAAGGAAGTGCTAATGAGCGGGCCTTGAAGATCGATCAATCCATAGGATGTAGGTCGATCTGCAAGCTCTCCGCTATTTAGGTTCGTTGGTTGGTCGCATCTTCAGACCTAGCTCCACTGTTTTGGTTGTAACTTTCTAAGCATAGCTCAGAATAAGATGAGACCACCTCCATTGGAAAGCTAACTCAATTTACAAGGTTGTCTAAAATTCTTAGCTACATAAATGAAAAGGAAGACCTTCATACAAACCCATATTCAAGACACATTGGTTGGAGTCTTCTCGGAAAAGTTTTGGAGTGCAGCCAAAGCTTGATCCTTCACCTCCAAACCCCCAAATTGCATTCACAAATCTAAATAAATGTCTTTGAGATAGTCCTTAAGTTCCATGCTACATGCTCCAAAAGATACATAAAAATATGCAATAATGTATGCAAAATGCAACAATACAAGACAAATTAAAGATCCTAAAATGAGATAATATGCTAATGTGACCAAATGATTAAGAACCTATGAAAAACTGCAGCATTATTAGGACTTAATGACACTAAAACAAGACCTAAAACGTGCATAAAACACAACACATATTTGGCCATGTTTGGTTGCTTTAGTTGTACTAATGCCACAATATCATTTGTTTTTTTTTCTCTCCATACGATTCCACTAAGCAATATTAAGTATTAAACGCAAATATCTTTTTCTTCTCTACTTTCTATTAGTAAAACTAGATGATAATCTGTGTTCAACACGTGATAGAGTTAAACATAATTTCTAGTTGGATTGGCTCGACCGGCTCTTCGATCCGGTTTTCAACACTGAAATCAAAGGTCCATCTGGAGAAAAAATTATTATAGTCCATTTGAAATTTTGGTTAACCGAGTTAATGTGCTACGGAAGTCCATATAGTTGATGGGAGTGCGACTATGCAATAATGAAAAATATATGTTTTTCAGTTGGATCTTGGGATAAAACCTGATCTAATTTATTTCAACAATTTTACAAACTGACTCGAATGTCTAGATTTTGTTTGATTTCTACTTTCCCCGTTCCTTAAAGAGTGTCGTTTTGACACATTTCACACAAATTAAGAAAACCATTCAATTTTTTGTTTTGCTCCTATTTAATATGTTATATTTTTTGGTTTTTGTAATTAATAAACTTAAAAATAAGGATAAAATCGGTAATTTGGTAATAAATCTGCATTGAAAAACCAAAACAACACTTAAAATGTAACAAAATTTTTACTCTAAAACTGTAAGAATGTAATCTTATATATTCTTATTGATATGTGTACATGTATTTATACAGAGATACAGAGAGAAACTAGGGTAATTATAAATTACAATATAGACCTTAATGATATCTTTAGAGATATCCTTAATAAAAACAATACTCTTTAAAAAACAAAGGGAGTACACTTTATTTCCAAAACATTCAAATCCGACTTTCAATTGATAAACCAGCTTGAACACTTTATTTATACTCAAATTAATTTTTGAAATTGGAAAAAACTAAAATTGATACCAAGTCAAATAAACCAAAACTAAAACAAAAGCATGATATAGACAGAAAATTCAACCCTGAAAATTTTGACATTTGAGATTCAACTTGAGATTTAAAATTTCAAGCACTACTGTTTCAAATACCTATATTCCACATGTGTAAGAACTTAGACCATCTGCATTGTGAGGTTCTCACATGAGTCTCTCAACTTAAAATATTAATTCACGCACAACCAAATAATATTATTTTGTGAGACTCTCTTAATTATTTAATATTATTTATTTGTTTATAGATTTTGTAGAGACTTTGTGAGAGACTCCCATTACGAATGTTCTTAGAAGCTCAAGTCTCTCTAGACTATAAAAGACCAAAATAATTTAAAAATTCGCTTTAAACGACAATCAGAGAGAGGCACGAACCTACACTACAACTATTGTTGACTTCAATGTGATCACAATGAAAGCTTATTGAAATACTCATAAATAACAGATCAAAATTCTTACAAATTCTTTCCCTAAAACTAGGAGGATCTAAATCCTAAGACATTTGAGTAACAAAACAAACAAAGTTCATGGAGTGATCTTGAAAGTAGTAAAGACCTCCTTAGCTTCACCACATTTTCTGACATTCTTGTTCCGAGATGGAACCATTGTAAGCAGTTTCTTATACCCAGTTGGATTAAGGTAACCGTCCAACCGTAAAACCATTGTCTCTATTGTCCTCGACTTTTGCAGCACAAGTTCCATGAACGAAGCAACATGTTCAGACCTTGCATCCTCAACAATACCATAAAATAATGAAGAGGTCTCTTCCACCTTGGGAAAGAAGCCACACCAACATTCAAATGGTTTTAATTTTTTCGTATTTAAGTATATGTCAAGTTCCTTGTCCTGTAGATAACAAAAAGAAAAAATATATATATATATCAAATCAACTACTAAATTAGCATATGTATTGTAAATAAAAGAGGATTATTGTAAATAATACCCCTATGAGTTTGCACTTCGTTGTGTTAATTATTATCTTTATTAATTCAGACGAGTTTTCTACCAGCTTTACTATAGCAGGTAGAGTGGTTTGTACAATCATTTTTTTCTACGGTCAATTCTTTGGTCTTGAATTGTGGAAATGGAACACCACAGAGAACACCGAGAGATAGAATCTGACGAAAGAAAAGACAAAGCACAAAATAGTTAGTGACAACAAAGACATAAATCTCTAATAATAGAAATAAAACACATAATGAACAACATATACAAAACTAGAAAATCCACTGGTGAAAATGTTATGCTTTTGTCAATTATCCATACACTATGATGTTTAGAACCAAATTAATTCAATAGAAAATATAGCTGAAGAACGACTTCCCAATAGTAAGCTTCTCAATGTTTTTCAACGTTCTAGTGTATTTAGCACCAATTGAGGATCTTCAGCTTTGGTTAAAGAGGAGACATCCACAAAAGTACATGGCTGATAATAGTTCAGCGGGAACCAGTAACAGTTTGTCAATCTCTCATAATAGTTTGTCAATCTCAAATAACGGATTTGTGGNCCTGAAGAACGACTGCCCAATAGTAAGCTTCTCAATGTTTTTCAACGTTCTAGTATTTAGCACCAATTGAGGATCTTCAGCTTTGGTTAAAGAGGAGACATCCACAAAAGTATATGGCTGATAATAGTTCGGCGGGAACCAGTAACAGTTTGTCAATCTCTCATAATAGTTTGTCAATCTCAAATAACGGATTTGTGGCGCGATGATTAATGTTGTTACTTGACTCCCCTGGAAGCCATCTATCTCCAATCTTCTCAAATTTAGTGAATTTCTCATATCAAGATGACGATGAAAGTTACTACAAAGATTCAATATCAAGGTTACTAGCATTGGACAACCAGAGAGGATTTTAGCAATGGATTCATTTGGAAGATTGCAAGAACCCAATGACAATTCTCTTAGCGAAGACCAAGAGATATTGAATTTTGGTATCATATTTGTCAAGCTGAGCTTCTTAACATCTGAATTGTTGAAGAAGAAATCTGAAAATTCAGCTGAACCGATGCTGATACTAACATCGAAACTCTTGATTTTGGAAGCGTATAAGGTACTTAGGGTTGTGTTTACCGAAGCAGTGAGGTTTCCTGTTTTACAATCATAGGAGACAGAACTGTAATGTGTACCGTGAAACACAAGCTTCCATCGTTTGGACAAAACAGAGGTTCTAATTGCTAAATCGGTCGGAATAAAGTTTGTGGAGGATATCGTCGGGTAGAGAGCTTAGGAAATCAAAACCGTCGCTTGAATCTGAGTGGTGGTGGTGATCAGGGTTAATTACGGTGGCGGAGACGCCGTCATACTCTCCCTCGGCCATGTTTAGTTTTATTACAACTATCAAAATTTTAGTCCATGTATCTGTTTTCCTATTTTTGTATGTCTTCCCTTGTTAATGGGTAGTTTTTCGTTTTTTTTATCTCCTTTGCAAATTTATAAAATCTTAACATTAAAACCAAACTTTTTTCATTTTAGGATTTGTAAGATTTTCATCACAAAATAGGATAAAGTAGATGTCATAAGAAAAAATATTTCAATTATATATTTTACAAAAATATTTTTTAATTACTAATGTAAATTTCTGCAATTTTTCTTAGTCGTCAATTTTTTTCTGTTGTCAATCTTATTAAATAATGAATATCATCCACACTAATAAATTAAATATGTTCCTAAAATCTGTAATCTATATATAGTTATATTAATAAATGTTCAATAATCTCTACACCAGGGTATTATCTGATCTACACAACAGATTTTATATAAGTACTGACTTAATTACCGTAAAAGTATATACGTTAAAATGAAATTTAAACATTGCTTGCAGGTAATATAACGCGATCGTCAATAATACTTGCTTTGCCCTTAATTCCTCGAGAAATTAATTAATTTTTGTTAGATCATAAATCGTGGTAACAAATAATAATAAGTGAGAGACAAAGAGAAAATTCTCAAATTCATTAATCAAATCAAATCAAATACAATATATGTATATATATTTAAACGATTTATTTATAATAAATTTAAGACCCTTGTAAAACCCTAACAATAATAAAACAATCGTTATAATGAAACAAATAATAGAACTATTTGAAAATAATTTAAATACGGTACAGACCCCAAACTTGGTTGTCCACATCAATATTACTACTTAATTTCCAAGAAGTTTATATTGCTTCAAGTATAGTGGTATTGCATCTTACTGAGTTTAAGTACAAGGACACACATATTTGACATATAAACTCATACGGCAATGTTTTAAAAACCTGTCCGGTGACTGTATATATTCAACTTTACATATTCACTAATCACATTTTTTTTTAATTATATATATTTACCTTTTTTATTTTAATACCATTATACCATTCATTTACTAAAGCTATTTTTCATTATAAATAATATATTTGTTAGTGTTTAGGATTTTAGGATTTAAGGTTTAGTAAGATTATAGAGTTTATGATCTAATTAGGGTTTATGATTTAGGGTTAAACCCTTATAAACTTAGGGTTTAATTTTTTAATAACTATTAGGGTTTAATTGTTAGGATTTATGGTTTATATTTTAGGAGGTTATGATTTATTAGGGATGAGAAGACTTTTTAGGGTTTAAGATTTTAGGCTAAACCCTATATCCTAAATCTTAAAACTCCATAAATAATTAATATTTAAATAAGAGTATTTTAGACTTTTTACCAGAAAAATAACTAAAAAAAAAGTGAATATACGTGATTAATGAGATAAAAAAATGGGTATATGTGGTTAAGACTTTTTAAGTCTTTTTCTTTCTTTTTTTGGTAGTTGGTAAGTCCGGGAATGGTAAGCTCACTACGTTCTGAAAATTTGCTAGAGCTTTTAAAACCATATCTTGAATAACATCGACATACACGTATTTACCTGAGAAATCCTCTAGACTGAAGTAAGTTTCAGTTAAAGAGGATACATCCACTAAAGTACATGGAGTACTTTTCAAAAAAATAAAGAAGTGCTACTCAAAATGGCGGAGAACAGATAGTCAACTTCAAATAATGGATATGTTGGCGCTATGATCTCCGGGTATTTGATACAGTTGGATTTTTTTTCTCTAATTCCATTAGGATTAGATCGATTGAGCTGTGTACTGGACTGATACTAATCTCTGTATAAATCATCCTTTTATGCCGGTCATTTATTATTTCTCTGTATAATAGTCACATACTATTTTTTTAAGATTTGGAATAGCGGTTAATTTCATCTCATATATTTGTTAGGGTTTCCTTGAACCATAATTCCGCTAGGATTAGGTTGATTGAGTTGTGTAATATACCAATTATAATCTCTTTTATAAATTATCCTTTTATATCAGTCATTTATTATTTTTCTTAACTTTCTGTAAGATTTGGATAGCGGTCACATACATTTCATATTTTTTTTTAGGATTTGGAGTGACGGTCACATGACCTTGTTTCCCTCGGATTTGACAGTGGCAGTCATAGACCTAATTTTTACAAAATTTACAGTGATCCCATCAACGAATTTATTTTATCCAACAATTATGTATTTTATTATTTTTCTACTTCTTTAATTTTAGTTTAGTTAAACAAATGTTTCCCATTCTTAATTTGTTTGAATATGTAAAAACATACATTTGCGATTTAGTAAAATAGGTACTTTCTGAAGTATAATTGGGTGATAGACATACAAGAATAAGTAAACATTGCTTCAAATTTAGGTACAAATTTATGTTGTGACTAATTATTAGCTACAAAAAGTGACAATTGTGTAACTAAGCCACATAAACATTAAATAATATAAAAGTTGTAACTTTTTGTTGCTAAAGGGCCACAAAATGGTTACAAACTTATTCTTGTAGCTAATTTGCTTCAATTTTGCTACAAATTTTTTGTTGTGTCCAAATTTGTAGCAAATTTGCCACACATTTAGATACTAGAATGAGTGTGACTAATTTGTAGCAATTAGCTACAAATAGCTACTAATTCCCATTTGCTTCAAGCTCATTGCTTCTCTATTATTTTTGTCTCTAATTTGTAGCTATCATTTAATTGCTACAAAAAAATCTATTATAGCTGCCAAATTCAATGTAGCTATGCTTACTTATTGTAGTAGTGTAAAATTAGGTATCAATGCACTCTACTAAAAAAAGTGGGAGAGCAAGTAAATCTTGTAAAAAATGTTCATTACTATAGAATGAATCACTTAAGAAGGAGAAAAATTATTGCCTGTTGCATGTACTTTTATAAGATACAAAAAGGGCAACATTAATCACACATGCAGAGACACAAATCTATAATATATTGTTCTCATAAAGACACCTAAACCTCTTATAAAATATAATTCATAAAATGAATCATAATGATTTCCCTTTCACCAGAAGGATTGGATTGTTACTACTAACTAAATAAAGGGACACTAAAATAAAAGAAAAACAGTTTTTACGAAAATCATTAACCATCTGAAATATTTAGTTCAGCAAAAGCCTCTCTCCTTACCAGATAAACTTGTACTACTCCTGATCTTGGTCTGGGTCTTGGTCTTGATCTTTAGAAGCTTCTTCTCCTGGTGGTTTTGTAGAGACCGAAACAGGTAAAGCAGCTGGATCAAGCTCGTGCCAACCCTCGATTACGCCTCGCCCTTCTGTTCCTGTCAATCTGAACGACGGAATGCAGTGTGAGAATCTAATGAACTCATGGGGTGGAATCTTAGAAGTGGTTGATCCATCAGTTGGCATTGGACAGAAAACAGATTCGAATCCTTCGACCTTAGTCAAGAATCCAACAGTTACAGTGGTTCCTTCTGCATGATCAGAGAGGATTTCAACATATTCATACTCGTACTCGCGAGGAGAATCTGAGTCAGAGGACAAGGCCATGTTCCAGTTCTTAAACATGGCCCATGTTTCTCCTTTTCTGGGGAACAGCTTGAAATGCCGCCCCCCCTTTCTGGTTTTCCTGTGGACCATATGTGAGAAGGCTGAACTTTGCTTTGTCTTGTCCTCTGTCCCAGTTTCGTATTTTCCAACTGAGACAGGCAAGTTTCGTGTTTCATTCTCTTCATCTTCTTCCGGCTCCAACCAAACGTACTTAAGCATAAAATTCGGAGTTGTAGTAACTTTTTTTATGAGAGCATAAATTCTAGGCAGTCCCTCTCCTTCATCATATAAGGCCCAGATCTGTCCAACTTGAAAACAGCTTTGCTCCCTCAACGTTTCAAAGTTACTGAAATCGGGATCATCATACTGGATAATCTTTGGTTCTGCTGCATTCCCTGAACCTAAATCTTCCTCTGACTCACTAGCAGAAGAGTGATGATGATCCTCATCGTCGACCAAGTCCGCATCGTCGTCGCTCAAATTCTCATTATAGGACACCTGCCGCTTGCTACGGACTGACCTCCGAGGCTGCTGTCCTCCATCTTCCGACTTTGGTGCAGTCTTAGTAGCATTGTTTTCAACTTTCGACTTTCGTGCCCTTTTTGCATGGTTTACAAAATATTCCCACTTTCGTGCTGCCTTAGTAGCATTGTTTACAAAATCTACCGACTTTCCTGCTGCCTTAGTAGCACTGTCTACAAAATCTTCCGACTTTCCTGCTGCCTTAGTAGCATTGTTCACAACATCTTCCGACTCGCTGCTAGTATCACTGTCAGAGCTGTCACTAGATACAAACATAAACTTCCTCTTCATTTTTGTATCGTTGTGTTCTGCAGTAGAAGAATCTGGCACAGGGACACTTGCCTTTGTAGAGGGAACAGAGGCAGAAGAACTCGGCATCTGGTGTCTTTTATACGATGGTGCAAGCACAGGCTCTCTAAAACAGCTGCGTATAATGTCGTGACGCCTCCTCTTCTCTTTGTCAAGAAGTATCCTCTGGGCTTCACAGACCAATATNGACGCCTCCTCTTCTCTTTGTCAAGAAGTATCCTCTGGGCTTCACAGACCAATATAAAAGCAGATTCAGCACCCGGGAGCTTGTTCTTATCGGGATGGAGAAGAAGCGCCAACCTCTTGTACTGTTTCTTGATGACAGCATCATCC
>OVAP01005641.1:0-12795 GCA_900406295.1 Aurinia saxatilis
GCTAATTAACTGTACTCTTGCAGTTAGCTCTTAGGGTAAATTTGAGCATATAAAAAAGACGGCCGTTTAAGCAACATTAACGTCGAAGGAGGAGGCTCGAGGCTTGAGAGTGAATGAATGATTGTTATGCTTGAACGTGTATGTGTTGAGGAACCCATCATGCTGCACACAGAGATCAAACTCCCAAGGACGCCCCAACAAAAGATGACAAGCATCCATAGGTACGATATCGCAATGAAACTCATCTTTATAAAGCTTGCCAATGGAGAAGTTAACTAACACGCGCTTAGAGACACACACCTCGCTGCCTTGTTGTAACCATGCTAGCTTATAAGGAAGAGGATGGAGCTCCTCTGGGAGACCCAATTTCTGCACTGCCAATTCAGCAATAACATTTTCACAGCTGCCCAAATCCACAATAAGTTTGCACACCTTACTGCCTATAGTACAACATGTGTGAAAGAGACTATGGTGTTGAGAGACATCGGAAGTGGAACGAGGAGCCAAGCACGATCGTCGTAGCATGAGGAGGGGACCAGTGTCAGCCACAAGTTCTTCAGAAACGTCGGCCTCATCATCATCGTCATATATCACCTTTAAGTCACGTCCCGTGTCATCAAGTAAGAGGCCTCGACGGTTGCGATTAGGACAAGATGACTGATGGTGACCAAGTTCATTACACGAAAACAGCGAAGCGTTCCTTGGCGAACCGTGCGAGACGCATCAGTTGGAGCAAAGGCAGGCTCTGTTTTGGAAACAGAGACATCAGAAGCCGAGGCTAACGGAGCTGGCGAAGCAGAACTCGAACGAACTTGACGGGTTGAACTTCAAGAAGGTTGACTGGAACGAGACTGAACCTGGATAGTCAAGGCCTATTGATGAGCTTCCGAGATGGTCAAAGGATGAAACAGATTGAGCGTATTCTTTATCTAGATTCTGAATCTTGTAAATCTACATGGTTAAGCATGAAAAAAAATTCAGTTGCATATTCCTCTACATAGCGTGGGCCTTGTCGTAAGTTTTGCAGTTTCTGAAACATGATCTGGTCATAGTTAAACGGGAGGAATGTCTTCCTCATCTTGTTCTTAAGTTTCTCCCAAGACACAATTTTAGGCTTGCCAGTACGAGCTCTTGCAGTCTTTAATTGAGCCCACCAAGCGGAAGCCCTCGAACGAAACCGCATTGTGATGACATGCACACATTGATCAAGAGGAACACTCTGGAACTCCAAAATTTCGACGACAGTGGCAAACCAATCCAAATTTGAATATAGACACCCAATTGTTATGGATGGGTTCTACACGAGCAAGGACAACTTGTTGGTTACGATGGACTGTATCAGCAAACGGGTTGTCAACAACTTCAACATCTTCCTCGTCGTCAGCTTTAACATCTTCATTGTGGTTTTGTTGAGCATGGCGGGGCGGAATCTGTGGCTGGACAAGCAGTCCTTGTACAGCGACGGCTAAGGTCTGAATCTGGTCTTGAAGGGCGGAGATGGCTTAACGAGATAACTCAGCTTCGGTAGGGGGGAACAACTCTTCTCTGCCTACGCACCATGATAAGAAAAAAAATTCAGGAGCGTAGCAAAGCTCTGATACCAACCTGGCGCAGCGTATAACCTAGATAAAACTAACTTGAGGATCAATCAAAAGTTTGTGAGACTCTTGAGACCTAGAAGCTAGCGTGTAGCTCAATCAGGAGGGGTTTGAATTCTCTTGAGACCTACTTGGATCGATTAAGAGGAATTCAATCAACTCTTAAGACCAACTTCTTGCTTAGATGAACTGAATCAAATCTTCACAAGGCAAAAGAGTATAAAATCCTAGTTTATTTCAATATCAATAATAATGCCCCATACAAGAGAGCAAAGCTCTGTTTAAATAATAAACGAGGTCACAACACCGACCTAAGCAAAAGAAAGTTTAACTAATATTGTAAAAGGAAAATCATAGATATAGTAATTAAGGAAAACTTGAGACATCAAAAAGTGCTTGAGACACATGTAATGTTTATGAGTTCTAACATTACGTAGACGTCAAGGAACAAGGTGCCGCTGCATCAATTTCTCCACAAAATCTCTAATATGTGGATGAACATAGATGAACCCTAATTTTTAAATTAAAAGACATGTCATATTTGGTGTTTCTTAATTTAATTTTAAATCAAATCCATGTTAGATTAATTTTACACTAACTTTGTATGAGAAAAAAACAAATCAGCTAAAATCACTTAAACTACATTGGTATTAATAAGAAGAGGGATAAACCATCAAACTCATCATATTGTTCCTAAAAGAATAATCAAACCAAGATTCAAAGTCCTAACCCAAAACAAAATAGCTTTCAATATTTGTATGATTACCAAGTCATCATACCAAGTTTTTTGTTTTTCTATCGATTAATACAAAATCATATTCAAATACCAAGTCATCATCAACATCAAAATCTCTCTCAATTCTTGATTTTCTTATCTCCAGAACACCAATCATAGATTTTTTTTAGTCATGCCTTTTCCATCATGTTCGAAACAAAGCAATAATAATTATGATAAGAAAAGTGCAACACAGTGTGATATGTGTTCTCAATGAGTTTGTGTCGCAAGAGAACTCAAAGAAGTTTCAACAATTCTGTTACCAAACTAACTCTCGGAACTTTAACATCTGAATCACTTCCCTTAACAACCTCCCTCAATGTCACAACACCTTCACTGGTTCTTTCTCTCCTACCATCACCATCCAAGGAATCCCTGAATCCTTAGCCTGATCAAAATGCTTTCCTCTTCTTTTGCTCATAAGAAACTCTGCACTGATATCAATTTTCCATAACTAACTAGCTAATTCCGCAGCGTCCTCTAGCTTATCATCTGCCATTATACTTACCAAAACCTGTGTCTCCGTTGGTCGACGACTAACCACTCCTTTTTGTTGCTTTTCCACAATGTTAAATACTTGCTCAATCTTAGGCTCATACCAACCGTTGGGACTTACTTTTTTCCAAACATTCCTATAAGGTTATCATATCGTCCACCACCACCAATTGATCCAACCTCTGCTCCTATACAAACCGCTTCGAAGATGACACCGGTGTAATAGTCAAGACCTCTCGCTAGACTTAGATTAAATTCTACTCTCTGACTACACCCTGATTTCTCAAGAGCTTTAAACAATCTATCCAACTCTTTAAAAGCTTCGTTTGATGATTGGTTAGCTTAAAAACTCGCTCCCTTTTTTTGTTAGTTCCATAGGAGGCCTTCTTCTTAACATAGTAACCAATTATGTCTGCAAACTCTGGAGACAAACCTTTCTCCTCAACCATTTCTCTCCTCACTTGCTCAAATGACTGCTTGTCTAGCTTATCAATACTCGAACAGATGGTTCTGAATTTCTCAGGTGGTACTCCACATATCTCCAATATTCCATCAAGAAACTTTCTGTGATTCAGTTTCACCATGTACTCTCCAATCTCTAATTTATCAAGGAGCTCGGTCAAAGTCTCGACAACTTCGAAATTGGGTCCCATTGGTTCGGAGAAACCAGCAATGTCGAAATCACATTGATAAAACTCTATGTATCTTCCCTTACCTGGATTATCCCTTCTGTACACCTTAGCTATTTGGTATCTCTTGAATGATGTAATACCCTTTAGCCACATACCGCGGAAATGGAACGGTTAAATCATATCGTAAAGAGTAAAGCTCTCCACCCTGATCAGCAACATCAAAGACCAACTTTGAGTCTTTTCCGTACTTCCCCATAAGTGTCTCTCTCAACTCAAAAACAGGAGTATCAAGTGCAGTTGCACCATGTTTCTTGAAAACGTTTTGAATGATTGAAAATGCTTTTTCTCGGACAATCATATCTTTTTGGCGAAATCTTGAGTACCCTTTGGAATCTTTGGAAGTCTCGTGTTTTCATTACTTTCTACAATCTCCTTCACTTTAGCCAAGAAGGACTCAAACTCTCGACCCTCGGGATTAAAAAGATTCAAACGTTGCTCAACCCATTCGTTCAATGACTCCATCTGATCATCACCACATTCATTACTCACCAATCTATCTTTGATAAACTGGATAACAACGCTTGTCCTTTTCCCCAACAAAGCTTTTTTCTCTTTGTCACCAAGCAGTTCTCCACCAGCAAGTGCAAAAAGGCAGCAACTGCTTCCAAACCAACAATTCTCCACACATTCCCTAGAGACTCATTCACTCCGTGAGCAAATTTGCAGTAATCCTCTTCGGAGAGAGCAATACAAGCTTAGTACCTTAAGGCCATTCTCCAGATGATCATACTCATCAACACAGGTCTTTCCAAACAATTCAGACAAACCATTCCTCAACTTGTCGTTTCCAATCGACTAAAAAAAAAGCTTAGCACGAATAAACGAACATTCCCCCAAGCTTTTAATCAGCAATGACAAAGCAAAAAATGTAGCTCATGAAGCCTCACCAACTCCAGACTCACCACCACCCGAGTTCAACTCCACATTTGCATCCGAGTGCACACTCTTCACAACGTCCCTAAACTTACCATGAATCCTCGGAATCTTCGAAACCTCTTGGATTACAATCTTCCCCACGGATTTAGACCCGGTAAGAAAAACCTTGATATCAGCAGCAACACTAATAGCATCTTTAAAATCAAACCCATCTCCTGAATCTGAGAAAGTAATGTTATCTCTCGTAGCTTCACAACTTAATGCAGCAACATAGTCAATAATCTGAGAAAGAGCCGTGGATTTGTGATCCATAACCGAACATAATCCAATCAACGTAGCCCACGAGTTCTCCAACACGACATTCTCACCTTCCGTCACTTCAAATATCTCACCAAACTTGTCGAAACTCTCATCTTTTGAATTCAGAATATTAAGATCTTCAGGGGAAGAACAGAGCGAACAGTGGAAGAAGAATTCACTAAAAGAAGCTTGTTTAACAACACAACCAAAGAAGCTCGGATCTCATCTTTCGTTAACCCTTGAGAGATTATACCAAAAGAGCTTCTTCTGATTAGTGGGAGATTCTTAGTGCAGAATCTCTCGGTTGCAGAAGAGTCGATTCGTACATTGGCAACACCTGAAGCAATACTGTAAACAAGGGAAGATGATAACAAACCTCCTTTCCCTCCAAGATTGATCGTCGTCGCCATCTTCAAGATTACAGAGCAAAATCCACCAGAAAGAGATTCCAAAAGTTTAAGGATTTTGATCCAAAAAGTTTAGGATTTGTAAATATATAATAGTCGAATTTCCTTTTTAATTTTTTTTTGTTTTTAAGATAAATTTCCATTTTCGTATTATGTCAATATTCCTTAACGTAAAATAGACGTTAGGGTTGTATAAGGACACAATATTCTCTGACAATCCTTATCCTTGTAAAAACCAGATTGGTGAAACCAGATCACAATCCCAACCATACTTCAGATATCCGAAGCCATTGACTTGTCTTTTGTCTCAATATGAATTTTGAGGCCATTGTTGAGAACTGGGAGGAGCTTTGGAAGGAGACTGAGGACTATAACAATGTATTTTCTCGGCCTATTGACAATTTCACAATCGAGTTGTTGGAAGGGAAGCAAAAGGAATGTCTTCATAAACTGTACTATTCCATTTCAGAGAGAATTTACATAACCATTACTAACTTAAATGTCCTAATGTTGTGATGCCAGATATCCTCCACAACAGAAGCTTTGGATATCGTCAACTACATGTTGAAGAAGGAAGTCGACAAAGTCGGAGAAGATATAGTACGAGAAAGGAATAAGCAATCAGTGATAGTGTGAGAATATCCAACATCTGAAAGATGTAAAGGGACATAAGTAATATATAAGGGACATGAGCCTCTCCACTAATTGTTAATTAGTTTTTAGTTGGATGCCCATGAAACTTAACATGGTATCAGCGCCCAACACACTTGTCTCCATTAGTCCGGCCCGAAAAGTGGCCCGATCACCCCCACCGATTAATGGTCCAAGAGAGGTCCAGTTACGGTCCAAGAGAGGCCCAATTTACACTGAGATTGCTAGAAGAGTATTGTCTCGAGGGGATGTGATGGATTCCGTCGAGATTAATGGCTATACGGACCATTATCTCGAGGGGGCGTGTGAAGATATATCCCACATCTAAAAGATGAAATGGGACATTACTAATATATAAGGGGATTGGGTCTCCCCACTAATTGTCAATTGGCTTTTAGTTGGAAGTCCATGAAACTTAACATGGTATCAGAGCCCGAACACATGTTGCCCCACCAAACCAAAATTGGCCTGGCCCGAATAAGGCCTGATCGATCTAACCCGAAAATGATCCTAAAGTGGGATATTATCGAGATTAATGGCTAGACGGGCCATTATCTCGAGGGGACGTGTGAGAATATCCAACATCTGAAAGATGTAAAGGGACCTAAGTAATATATAAGGGACATGAGCCTCTCCACTAATTGTCAATTAGTTTTTAGTTGGATGCCCATGAAACTTAACATGGTATCAGCGCCCAACACACTTGTCTCCATTAGTCCGGCCCGAAAAGTGGCCCGATCACCCCCACCGATTAATGGTCCAAGAGAGGTCCAGTTACGGTCCAAGAGAGGCCCAATTTACACTGAGATTGCTAGAAGAGTATTGTCTCGAGGGGATGTGATGGATTCCGTCGAGATTAATGGCTATACGGACCATTATCTCGAGGGGGCGTGTGAAGATATATCCCACATCTAAAAGATGAAATGGGACATTACTAATATATAAGGGGATTGGGTCTCCCCACTAATTGTCAATTGGCTTTTAGTTGGAAGTCCATGAAACTTAACATGGTATCAGAGCCCGAACACATGTTGCCCCACCAAACCAAAATTGGCCTGGCCCGAATAAGGCCTGATCGATCTAACCCGAAAATGATCCTAAAGTGGGATATTATCGAGATTAATGGCTAGACGGGCCATTATCTCGAGGGGACGTGTGAGAATATCCAACATCTGAAAGATGTAAAGGGACCTAAGTAATATATAAGGGACATGAGCCTCTCCACTAATTGTCAATTGGCTTTTAGTTGGATGCCCATGAAACTTAACAGATTGAACATGAAAGGAGGGGCTCCTTCGGTTCATGTTCCTCCTCCCAAGTTATTTATTCAAGCGATGGGGGAGGAGAATCTGCGGACACAGTGGAGGAACCGAGTCAAGAGCATAACCCAACAGAGAAGGAAGTCTTTTCCCAGCTTTATCTTCCGTCTCTCCTTCTCCTTCAGAAGGTTCTGTCGCGCTAATGAGTGCGTTTCAGGGATGTTTGAAGAGGAGGGTGATTACAACGATGTTTTTAATCATGATCAGTTGTTTTGTATAAGCGCACGGAACCGATTTCTGGACACTTATCCCGAGCACTATGATTTGGCACCAAAAGAAAGTCCATGTTCATCGGTACGCACCTACATTTGTCATGGCCTGTATAAGTATAGAGATCTTATGCTGGTAACACTTTATGCTATGTTGGGGCTACATCGTTACAATATTTTGAATGGGAAAAACTTGTATCTCTATGATCTATAACGGTCACCAGGGATGGGTGTCGTTTTTCAACTTTCTTCATAACTTTCCTCGCGGACAATCCAACTATCGATGGGTTTGAAAGCATCAACGATTCGCAAAAGACAACCTTCCATGTTGAAGTTGATCAACACGTAATTGGCGGCCAACTCTACATGGTTTGCCCCATTGCTATTTGATATACAAAAGTTTACAATTTGTATTTAACCGCAAGAGCACAACTAAAGCGATGTAGTACTTAGGGATCGAATCCACAAAGACCAATAAATTGCAAACTAATTTAATAGACTCTAAATTAAATCTAAGACAGGGGTTTTTGGTTGTTTAAACTAATGCAAGTGACTAACAAATTATGGTGAGGGTTTTAGACAATTAAAAGCAAGGTTAGGCCTTGGGAACTTCAGGTAAAGACTCAAAATTGCAGCCAGACGCGTCGAGTGTCGATCGACACCAAGAGTAGTGTCGATCGACACCGCACGGTTAAAATTAGTACCACTTAATTCGTAAACATGAAACCTATTGTAATGCAAACCAAATTCCGCTGTGAATTCAATCAATAATTAATTCCTAGCAAACCAAATTCCTTTGTGAGTCCTAAGGGATTAATTATGCAATGAGTTTAGGTTCAGTTGTTCATAAACTATCTAAACCAAATTCCTTTGTGAATAGATAATTTAGTCCTACTAAGATGGGTTCGAGCAATTATTAACACTTCCATGTATAATAATTAACCTATGATCTAGTTCAAGGGTGGCTAATTTTTGAACTAGCAAATAGCACAATCTAGAGGGAGAATTAAGGGTTTCAACCTAATTTAGACATATGGCAAACAATAAATCATCTAAACTCTAAGAACCCTAAGCCTAACAAGGGAATTACTTAGACAAAGCTAAGCAAAACATCATACAATTTAATTGAAAGCAATAAGATATCCAAGAGAAAATAAAACAAGGTTTCAAGAAATCTCTCCCTAAAACTCTCACAAAGTAAATTATTGCATAAGCCTAAACAATGGCTGTATAAAAGTATTTATAGGGTCTAGGACGAATTTTAGTATTTGGGAATTAACATAAAAGAATTGGTATAAATCTTCGTCTTGAGATTTATGGAAATATTGAGAATATACGTCTGGTGTCGATCAACACCCTACTATGTTCTTGCCATTTTTCTTCATTTCCTTTTTCGTCTCTTCAAACTTCCGTTTTTGCTCCATAATTATTCTATATCATTCCAAAGCTCCAAAATTCGTCCATGCACCTAAAATGACTCACTTGGACTCTAATAATAATATATATACTCTAAAATATAAATAATTATATGTTTATTATCATAAAAACCGGTAAAATACGAGATATATCACTATTGCTAGATCTCCAAGCCGATTGCCCGGTAGTAAGTACATGACTCTCCGTGGAGATTTCACCCGAGATAGATCACTGACTCACTGGCCATTAAAGCGTGACGTGGATGATACAAAACGGTTTACGTGTTGAACAAGGAAGAGTGGCTATACGCTAATGACTGGATCTATTTTTATTTGCATCTTCTTGTTAAATCAACATATCGCTCGGTTCAAGAAAGCCAACTTTACAGCACGGAGATTGTGCAAGTGGCCATAGAAACTCTGGAACAAGAAGTGAAGGAGCCACTCAAGGCCAAAAATGTTGTTGTCTACATAAAGTTCAAGGACAGGAAAGGGCTGATCGCAAAGGTACAATTAAAAGAGTTTTCCAGAAGCTTACTGAATGGTAGAGCCTCATGGGTCGGATACCTTGGGATAATGAGAAGCCGCCTTCTATGTTTTGCAATTAAAAAGCTCTGATTACGAGTTTTTCCGCCCTACTCGTAAAAGTTTTCCGCCAAAATTATGGACACTAAAAAAAAGTTAAATATGCTACTAAAAATAATTTGGTAATTATTTAGTTTCAAAACTAAAATTAAATCATAAAATAGATACTAATATATACTCATGTCCTTTTTAGTTTTTTATTTAATTTCAATCCAAATGTTAAAACCAAACTCACAAACAAACAATATTCCGTCTAGATTGAACATCCAAATTGAATAACAAGATTGAGAAACGAACACCATCTGGATGCTCAATCTAAATGCTCCATCCAGATTGAGCATCTAGATTGAGAAACGAACAGGGTCTATGCTCATTTATGCTTTAAGTGTTTTGTGTGTGTGTGTGGCTATACTGTTTTTGATCTTCAATTCCAGTTTTAGATTTCTATTATAAATAGTATTCCAATTTCTATTGGTTTCCCTTTCTATCTGTGATTTTTTTTTAGTATGGCTAATACGGAAAAAGCTGATTACGAGAAGTTCCTACCTTGATGATATCGATACATGTGTGAGTCATAGTAGTTTAAATTAAAGAGCAGCACATATAATCAAATATATATTTACTATATAAAAGAGGAAGGATATTCTCCATAGCAATTACATGTGGTGTTCACTATATAAAAGAGGAAGGACACTCTCCATAGCAATGACATGTGGTGTTCTATGAGAATGACACACGTCCTTCCCTAAAATTAATGTCAACTTAATTAATAAATGATAATTTAATTAATTAATTATGCTTAAATAAATTAATGCATATATATGTGTATATTTTTCAGCTATCCATGATTTACATCCTTTTCATCCATTTGACATGTGGTGTTCTATGAGAATGACACATGTCATTCCCTAAAATTAATGTCAACTTAATTAATAAATGACAATTTAATTAATTAATTATATTTAAATAAATTAATGCATATATATGTGTATATTTTTCAGCTATCCATGATTTACATCCTTTTCATCCATTTTGTCAAATTAAAAATCAGTTTCTCCTCTTTTTTAGCCATCAACAAAATGTATGAAAAAGCATTTATATCACGTTCTGATGGCCTATATATTACCCAACTTTCGAAGCAAAGTTTTTATCACTTATATTGTTTTTACTAATAAATTTTAACGACTCTCTATTGTTACATGACATATAATTTTGGCTTCATATAAAGTATAATAGAGTTTATACATAAGAAGTACAAATTTGGATAAATATTGTCTAATTGGATCAGAATTATAAAAATTACTGCAAAATTAAAATACAATTAGGATATAGACATTAGTTGGACAGTGAACGTAACTAATTTGAATTATCTTCAAATTTGAGATATTAAATAGTACTATAAAAAATAGTGATGGTTGCAGGATTTATAAGACTAAAAAATATTTAACGAATAAAATTTGCGCGTGGTGCAGACAATGACATGTTGCTCTCTATAAGAGTGACATATGTCCTCCTCTCAAATTAATGACAATTTAGTTAACAAATGACATGTAGCTCTCTAAATAAACTAAACTAAAATAATATATATATATATATATATATGTTTTTCCAGCGATCCATGATCTAACATCCATATGACCCATTTTGTCAAAGAGTTTGTCCTCTGTTTATGTCATGAACAAAGCGAAAGGAAAAACAAAAAGCAAGATATTTTTCACGTTTCGATGGTCCATTATCCAACTTTATAAACAAAGTTTAAAATATATATATTATTTTAGTATTAAATTTCAGCAACTCTCTCTTGTTACATGACATAAAATTTTGACTTCATATAAAATATAATACATACATAAGAAGCAAAAAAATTGATAAGTATTGCTTAATTAGTTCAAAATTATATGTGTATGTATTCCAGCGATCCATGATCTACGAATCTATGACCCATTTTGTCAAATTAAAAACCAGCTTTTGCCTCTGTTTGGTCATGAATAAAGCGACAGGAGGGAAATAAGAAGAAGGAGTTTCTTCACGTTTTGATGGTCCATTGCCCAACTTTTCATGCAAAATTTAAATTATTTATATTTTGTTACTTATAAATTTTAGCACATCTCCATTGTTACAGATTTACAGTACATATAATTTTGACTTCATATAAAATATAATACATAAGAAATAACAATAATTACGAAGTAACAATTTTGATAAATATTGTCTAATTTGATCAGAATGATAATAATTACTGCATAATTAAATCACAACTAAGATATAGATATTAGTGGGTCGGTGAACATAATTAATTTAAATTGTCCTAAACTTTGAGATATTGGATGATAACACACAAAATAATAACGGTTTTAGAGTTAATAAAACTAGAAAAATAATTTAACAAATTTAAATCCGTGAGTAGCACGGATATCCACCTAGTCAATATAAAAAAGGAATGCACTTCTTTGATCATCACAACAAAACAGAAAGAAGATGACTACATTAAAGACTAGATTGGAGCGTACAAACTCTAAGATACAGTAAAGGTTTAACTAGATTGACAAGTTTAAGACTTGTAGTCTTGTACGATTCAAAAGAATACATTGAACATAAAGTAATGGGCTTATGTAGAATAAAATATTAAGAGAGGCCGTTTGAAAGACATGCCCATTTAAATTGTTAATAGTAGTATTTCTAATTATTCCACATCGCTCAGAACAAAAGAAAAACGTGAGTTTATATATATTCATAGTCCTGTATATGATCGTCCCTTTGGGGATGGATATTCGATAAAATTGGGACGATAGAGACAAGATTAGCATGGCGCAGGGATGACATGTACAAATCGAAAAATGGTCCAAAAAAGTTTTGCACTTTTTTTTTTTAAATCAGTTTTTGGGGAAAAATATTTGCTGGCGTGAGAAAGATGATGAAAAAGATTTGTTCATGAGCCAAAGGTTTGGATGATAAGCAGATTCTGATAGTCTCTCATTTTACGCAAATCCCTTTTTTTTTTTTTTTGTCAATTTGATTTCATTAAAGAAAGGTTACAAACGGTCAGGCCGACTCTTAACACTAAAATAATTTCACAACTTAGATTTTGAGAGATATGAGCCCAGAAACTTAAAATTACAAAACCTATATTGCAAAATTAATTTTAGGTTAAAGAGGACACGTGTTACAGCTTGAAGAGAGTAAGGATAAGCTTTTCCTAGTTTGCTCCGTGATACACAAAGTTTTACCCTTTGTAGTTAAACTGCAAGTGTATAGACACGCAGTTGTAGTACTTGGGGATCGAATCCACAGAGACCGAAAATAAATATGCAACTAGCTTAAATAAATTCTAATTAAATGCAAGAAATATGTTTTGAGGTTTTCTACTGTAAACTATTACTAACTATGATTTTAAGAAGGGTTTTCAATCTATTAAAAAGTGTTAAGCTATTGGGAAGTTCAGTTAAACTGAATAACCAACGTCTGGAAACAGA
>OVAP01005642.1:0-12794 GCA_900406295.1 Aurinia saxatilis
AAAATGAATGTAAAACAACTATGAAAAAGGTACTAAAATGCAATATATCAGCCAGGGTGACTCCAGTGCATGCTGCTTGGGGGCTAATGACAGTTGTTCTTCTATTGCGAATACTTCTAGTCTGTTTATGTTTTCATCCATCAGGTCATCACAAATGGGCACTCCTTCATCTATTCTCATTCTGTAAAGATGGTATGCTACTCCATTGTTGGTGCCTTTCTTATCTACTATTGTCAGGTCAAATTCATGTAAAAGCAGTACCCAGCGCAGCAAGCGAGGTTTGGAGTCCTTCTTCTTTGTTAAATGACAGAGAGCACCGTGATAAGTATGGACAATTATTTGCGAGCCGACTTGGTACAGACGAAACTTCTCCAAGGCGAATATCACATCTAGCATCTTTTTCAGTAGTCCCGTAGTTGCATTGAGCGTCATTTAGTGTCCTACTTGCATAAGGTATAACATGCAATTTCTTGTCCTTCTTTTGTCCCAAGACTGCTCCCACGGCATAGTTGTTGGCGTCACACATAATTTCGAAAGGTTGAGTCTAGTCGGGTGGTTGAATTATTGGTGCCGAGATCAGGGCTGCTTTTGTTCTCCTATATGCGTCCATGCATTTTTCATCCAAATCGAAGGGTATATCCTTGCATAATAATCTGGTGAGCGGCTGAGCGGTCTGAGAAAAATCCTTGATGAATCTCCTGTAAAAACCTGCATGTCCAAAAAAACTACGAATGCCTTTTACATTATTGGGGGGAGGGGGTTGTAGTTTTACCATTACCTCGATTTTTTCCTTGTCCACCTCTATCCCTTTTTTCAGAGATTTTATGGCCTAGAACTATCCTTTCTTGAACCATAAAATGACACTTTTCCCAATTGAGAACCAAATGTATGTCTTTGCACCGTTTTAGTACTTTACAAAATTATCAAGACATGATTTGAATGTGTTACCATAAACCGTGAAGTCATCCATGAATACCTCTACAATGTCCTCTATTAGATCGGTAAAGATGGACATCATGCAGCGCTGGACGGTTGTCGGTGCAATACATAACCCGAAGGGCATTCGTCGATATGCGTTGGTTCCGTATGGATATGTGAAGGTTGTCTTTTCTTGATCGTCGGGATGGATTGGGATATGAAAGAAACCAAAATATCCGTCAAGAAAACAATAGTATTTATGTTTGGCTAACCTTTCGAGCATCTGGTCGATGAATGGGAGCGGCTAATGGTCTATTCGTGTTGCTGCGTTTACTTTTCTGTAGTCTATGCACATACGGCGTCCGGTGATTGTCCTTGTTGCTATGGACTTTCCTTTATCGTTTTACGTGACCGCCATCCCGCCTTTTCTTGGCACGACTTGAACGGGACTGACCCAACTGCTATCCGATATTGGAAAGATAATTCAGGCCTCAAGGAGCTTCATTATTTCCTTTTTCACTACATCTCTAAGGTTAAGTTTTAACCGCTGCTGCTGCTCCACCAACGATTTGGGCTCATCTTCCAGGTGAATCATGTGCATGCAAAGATTTGGAGAGATTCCTGGTATATCCTCTAAAAAATATATGAGGGCTTTACGATATTTTCTTAGTACATTAAGGAGCAAGGCTTGCTCTGCATTATCAAGTTTATCGTTTATAACGACTGGATATGTAGAATTCTCTCCAAGATATTCGTACCATAATCTAGGTGGCAGAGATTTGCGTTCGACGTTTGAGAATTTCCTCTAATCCCATGGGTCAGCTGTCTTAAGAGGGCGCTCGATCACTCTATCTGGGGGTTGGACCTGGTCGATATCTTCTTCGCATCCTATCCCATTTTTCTTCATGCTTGAGAGTTAACCCCTCTTCAATGGTTTGACGGTGATCATTGACTTCTCTTGATATGAGCTCTTCATGTTCCTCTGATTCATTGTCACTTATATCCCTATAGATATGCATTATTTCATCTTTGATTGCATTAACATGATATACATGCCCGTCTATCCTCGGGTGTTTAAGACTCCTATTTACGTCGAAGTCTAGCACCATGTCTCCTACTCTGAGGTTCATCGTCCCTTCCTTTACGTCGATGAGAGCTCATGTTGATGCAAGGAAAGGCCTTCCGAGAATTAATGGATCTTTTGGTTCTGTGTCAAAGTCAAGGATTATAAAATAAGTAAGTATAAGGCATCCCTTAACATATACCTTAACATCTTCTAGCATCCCTATTGGCCGTCTCGTGGATTTGTCAGCAAGAACCGAGTGATTTTAGTCTCCTGGAAGTCATTCATCCCAAGGCGTTTGGCTACCGAGTGAGGCATCATGTTTACAATGGCCCCCAGGTAACACAGAGATCTAGATGGTCCATAGGATGCTCTGAGTCCAGGCCCTCGAACTTGCTTCGTTCCATCAGTGCCACCACTTGTGTCTTGATGCGACATCCTCCTGTTCTCGACTCTCGAGTTTTAAAGGCTGAGCGTGCTTGAAACGTCCTTCCCGGCAGGTCATATCCTGCAATTGTGTGGAATGGATTATGGATATAGAAAAAATACATATATATATATATATATATATATATATTTGCAAATAATAGAAAATGTGAAATGAGAAAAAAAAATTAAGAAAATAAAAGGCTTAGTTTGGAGTTTGATTGTTATGCTAGTGGTCAACTGTTGCTCCCCGATAACGACGCCCGAAAACTTGATGGAGATTTAGTTTTCGCCCAAAATATTTCCTGCAAGCGCACAGGTCTCCCAGTAGTACTTAAGGTTCGTATCCACAGAGAGCAGAGTGTACACAGTAGCACGTCCAAGTTCACTCGAGCTAAGCAGCAAAATGAGATGGTTTGTGGTTTTGGTCGATCAATCGGGACACCTTTCGGTCGATGGCAGATTATCCGATCGATCAATTAATGCCTGAAAATGCTAAAAAAATTTAAACGTGAGAAAATTTAGTGATAAAAGGCGTTAGGAAATCAGGCAATGCATCAGAGGATCACAGTTTGAATTATTCAGGGTAGTAATCTATGTAAATCCTAGTTTAGGCTATATAGATGAATTCAGTATTAACTAACTATCCTTATGGTCAGGCTTAACCAGTCTAGTTCAATTGGTATCCGAGTTAACTCTAACATATATCTTTTCAGAAAGAGAACCTAGGAGCTGATCAACCAATTAATCTAGGCATTAAGTTTAGGAAATCAAAACCTACTAAACTATAAATAGTAAAGCTTTCACTATCAAGTTCTGGATCTCTTACTCTAAGTGGTGTATTAGTAGCAGATTTATCGTATGATTATATTAAGATCTGATATGAAAGTAAGCCTATAAACTAATCATTACACAGTCCTATTGCCTATATACCAAACATGATTCCTCCTAGCAAAACCCTATTCCTAACTGAGAAACTACTCAGACATAACAAGAGTAAACAATATGACAATGAAAATTGCTTATTATAAAATATGGTTCAGAATAGCTTCTCTGGAATGCAGAGATTACAAAATTTGTTCTTGAAGCAATGAACAAAGCAACACTGAAAAAGAAACTATAAGAAACTGATAAATTGTTTAGCCTGGATGCCTGGAAGCTTCCGAGTGTTTTCTAATGATTCTCTCTGGCTTCGGTCATATGTATTTATAAGGGAGAGAGTCGGTTAGAGGGTCGAGACGAATCGGTAGGAAGATTTGGATAGGAATCTAAATATTTGTGATTATCCTCTCTGAATCGATCGGTCGCCATAATCTCGGTCGATCGGTCAATATCTGAAACGCGTTTTTTGAAGATTCAGTATCTTCAGTGATTATCTCTAGTGTATACTGATAACTCCCCAAATGAAACGGTCCTTATCTGAATTTGTTCTCGAACCTTCCTTGATATAATGGGCTTTTATCGATCGGTGGGCCTCCGGTCCGATCGATTGGGCCTTCATTTCTTGCGAGCTTCTAGATACACCTTCACTGATTTAGGTTTAACTTCTTACTCCTGAGGGCTACTGACTTGATTCTAAGCTCATGTGTAGCTTGATCCTTTCACCCGGTCCTGGACTTCTGATGTTGATCTGTTGGACGTGGTAGAAAATGCCCATTTGCGACTTAAAATGCATTGTTTTCACAAAAACACATTCCAAACAGAAAAATGTGAAATCTAGTGGTTTATGTTTCAAATCAAATAGCTTCTTTGTTTAAAACACCAAAAAATCATATCGAAAAGCGGTAAAATATCATCCCTATCAATGTTAGCCTGATTTAAATTTCTTTGACTCACGGATCATGTTGGGATCATCATGCAAACCCTTCTTGAACTCTTCGGCTCACATATCATGTTGGCATGATCACACGAGCCCATTTGGAAATGCTCGGTTTGCAGATCATGCTAGGATGACCCTGAGAACCGAGTTAGAGGCCTACTTCATGGTTTGTTATAACTCCTTGGTTTACAAACCTGCTGATACTTAGCCATTTTACCTATCAGGAGAGATCAGGAAAGATGCTCATGAATATCCAAACCATTGATCTTGTATGAATGTAATCCTACCCCAACATGTATCATTGTCATTGACTATACGTTGTGGGTTTAACCGCTTTAGATCGCTAATCCATGTCAGTCGTTTGTCCTTTAATAGCTAAAATTATGCTAAAAGGGCTATATACCAATATCTCCTCCAAGAATGTGCATTAGAGCTTTAAAAATCAATATTCATGGAGTTGCCCCAGTGATATTCTAGTCGAAAGCTATCTTAAGATATATTATTGTAATGATCAATCATAACAATAACATTAAATATTTATATAAGAAAGTAATTCGCAGATATTCATGCCATAAATCTTATTTTGTATCTGTCAAACAATGATTCCCTTTGAAACAACTCATATTCCTAACAAAGTGTGTACTCAATCATTAATAAAGAAACCATAACAAAAAGAAATAGAAGTTAAATTCATAAATAAGTAAAAGGGTTCAAAAAACTTCTCCAAATCATTCGATAAGATTATGAGATTTTGTCTCTTACAGCACATAACCAATAAAAGCAAAAGAATCTAAGAACTATGAAAACTTTGTTGAATCTTTAGATTTTTGAAGGCTTTAGAGCATGTGGTCCCAAAAACGTTTGGCTCATGTGATATATAATAGAAAATATTTCACAATATTCATATCTGATTTTTCTCTAACCTAAATCCACAAAAGTAGACAAAACGGTTCAACCAGTTTAACGGTGATGGTGGATGATCATCAAACTGGATGACAATGAATAATAGATGATTATCAATATAGATGGTGGTATTGGACGGTGAATGGTGGATGATCAACAAATTAGATGTTGGATATTAGATGATTATCAAAGTGGATGATGGTATTAGACGGTGAATGGTGTATGTTTTTCAAACTGGATAGTGAATGACAGATGATATTAAAAATAGATGCTGGTATTGGACGATAGATGGTGGATGATCATCAAACTAGAGGGTAGAATTTAATGGATGGTGGATTGTGTAAAATCCCAGTTTATGGTATATAGTGGTGCATATGGAAATGTTTAGAAGAATTGATTTGGCTACCTTTGTCACCACAGTGCACTTATCTTTTATGTCATTTGTCCAGAGAGAACTCCGGAGTTAAGTATGCTTAGGCTAGAGAAATTTAAGTATGAGTGATCCACAGAGAACTGATCCGCGGTACCGTGTAAGTTAGGACAAAACACGGCAAAAGATCTCGTGGTGATTGAAAGCTTATTGAACAAGTGTTTCGAGCACCCAAAATATTAACGCATTGACCGTTGGATAGGGGTTGGGCCCATGGGCTGAGAGAGGGAACATGGGTGCCTTGGTAGGGGTGGTCGGGGCGTTACAATTGATATCAAAGCCCTACGTAGATGGGTGTGTAGCTATGTGATCTCACAGCGTCGGGGGTGATGGTCCTCGTGTGCAATGAGGACGTTAGACTATGTGAGTTAGGGTGATTGTAACATCCTGATTTCTGGTATATAGTTGTGCATGTGAAAAGGTTTTAAAGAATTGTTTTGGCTACCTATGTCACCAAAGTGCACTTAACTTTTCGGTCACTTGTCCAGAGAGAACTCCAGGGTTAAGCGTGCTTGAGGTGGAGCAATTTAAGGATGGGTGACCAAATGGGAAGTGATTCATGGTACCGTATGAGTGAGGACAAAACACAGGAAAATATCTCGTGGGGATTGTAGGGTTGGTAAACAAGTCTTTTGAATCACAAAAATTAATGCACTGACAGTCGGACAGTGACATATTGGGGAGCATATAACTTTGGAAGAGGATTTGCAGAAGCAAAAAACCCGGTTGTAATCTCATATAATCACAGGCTTGCATCGTTTCAATCATTGCATAAAGGAAATAAATTTGTGAACATCTTTGCAAGGTTTATAGTTTGTGTTGATGGAGATCAGCGGTTTTTCAGAGGAGGGTGAAGATTCACGAAACAAGCTCAAATGGATGACAGGAGATGATTGATTGGAAGAAACCTAGATGAACTGGGGAGAACCTTTTTTTTGCTCGCTTATTTGTTTTGATCGGGTATCTAATTCTGAATTTTCATTTTAATAAATTCCACTTAGTGATTGGTTTGAGTTATTTACGACTGATTTAGTTTGTCCCTTTAACCAGAAATTATTAACACCAATTAGATGTTAAGAAGGTCATTTTGTTCAAGTAAAACTAACCATTCAACAAAGAACTTAAAATTACCTTTTAACAAATTATAAACTCAAAAACTAATGTAATAATCATTTTTTCTAATTTTATATTAAAATCCATTAGTTTTGTCAACAAAACATTAAATATATATATATATAGTAAAAAACTGATAAAATATCCTTGGTTTTCCTCTGCTATACTTACCTCTAATGAGCTTTCCCATTCTTCTCCATCTACTATCGGTGGAACTTTCCGTGGAAAAGACTTGTTAATTCAATAAGTTGGATTCTTAGTAGGAGGAGGTGTGTGTACCGAAATTCACACAACCACAAACTTGTATAATACGAAACTTTTAAGGGATCGTCGACTATCTTTCTGTACGAATTACTTGTAAGTATGAGAATGCAGAAAGCAGAGAGAACAGACAAAATTCAAAGACAAAATAAAACGGAAAAAAAGATGAACGAAAGACAAAATATAGATGAATCACGAATTTTATTACTGGAGCTCTCTAGGGTTCGAGAGGCTAAGATATTTTCCGATACATAATGAGTTATGACTAGCAAAGTATTTATACTCTCAGCTAAACCGTCCTACATCGTCGGGCTTCTCATGGGTCACCTTCCGTTTCTTGCAGACAGCTTCTTCGGAAAGTTCTTTTTCTCCGATATGAATATAAAAACTTCCTTTTGTCGTAGAACAGAGAAATACTTCCTTTTTTTTGTAGATTCTCTTTCGTAGACGGTGAGTAATTATGTCTGAAGGGCTTGGTTTGCATATCGGCCCGTGATGGAATATCATACCGTATAACTTGTCGAGAGTGGACTCGTTGGTTGCATTTCATGATAGTGTAAGTTAATGTAACTTCGTGGATCATAGGTTCTCGTTGGAACTAAGTACTTGGCTTGACTGATCCAAGAAATGGCATTGAGCCTTGATGATTGACGTTGTTCCGCGACCAACTACTCATGTTTGGATCGCGCGAGCGCGAAGTGACTTTGATAATGTCCCGCCACCCACGACGTGCATGTGGCTCGCGGGAAGCAAAGCGATCAAGTTCCGCTACCCAAGCTACATCGAGTGGGTCACGGGAACCTCTCGTGACATGAAGATGCGAGCCACTACTCGTCCCAGGTCGCATTTCAGACCAGAGGAAGAGAACGGCGAGCTCGCGCGGCTTCGTGGGTCGCGAGAGTCGATCCAAAGGCAACACGCGAGCTGAGGAGTCATCCAGGTCGCGGGAAGCATTCGGATGTGGATTAGGCGAGCTGACTTGGCTTAGCGGGTTGCAGGATGATGACTCGGAAAGAACACATGCGACCCATGCTTCGTGTGAGTGAAGAGCGAGCCAAGACCATGCTTAGGTCGTGGGATGGAGACGAAGGGTGAGAGCCGCGAGCCAACTTGGCGTGTGTCCTTGCTTGATGTACGATCCGCGAGCTGTTGTGTTTTCCGGGTCAGAGGAACGAAGTCGCGAGCCGCATGTGACCATGTGTCTCGGATTGAATCGGTGGAGGCAAACCGCGAGCTGAGTCGCGAGATTGATTCTTCCTAGAGACTTAGGTGAGCCGAACATGTTTCGTAGGTCTCGGAAGGCTTCATGGTAAGGTTTCGTGATTGACATTGTACTCGTAGATTATAAGTCATCGACCTTGATAGATTTTTGATGACTTAGTCACTTCTTCGCTATCAATCTTAGAGGGTGGAATCCGACCCCCACAATTATCCCCCCAACTCTGAGTTGCTTGTTTAGCTACGAAGAGTTAAAGCGTTGTATTCGGAAATTGATAGATGATGATATGTCGCATATCATGAAATTTGTTATGACGATTGTTCCGATGTTCGGGTAATGACTGAACTGATGCCTTGCGAGATGTGATCAGCAGGATAAGTTGCCATGTTCGCAGTTTGTCGTATACAAAACTGGAGAGAGGTCTTGGTTTGTTTTTCAAGGTAAATAGTGAAGCTTTTTCCTCAAAAATTTCTTTAAGTAAGGAATCCCTTCACCATTTTCTCATAACTTGCATCTAAGGACTTTCAGAGATTTTCAGGTAACTCTCTATTCTCCCTCATGTTCTTCGTGTTTTTGGTTGATGTGACTTGATAGATTTAGGATTTTAGATCCTTGTTCGTGGTAAACACTTGATAGCGTAGCTATTTTTGGATGAGTCGATGAAAATTTCAAAGTTTTTATCGTTAGATCTTTTCGTGATTAGAAGCTTTAGCAGTAATCGTTATAACGATATAATATTCAGGAATCACTATTCACCATTCCTTATCTTCTTCCCCATCATTTTCCACTAACTCATTCATCGCCACTCATTCACTTCCTTTATTGTTGTGAAGAAATTTTTTGTCTCACAAGTTTCATTGTTTTCATACTTGAGAAATTTGAAATTGAGAGATGGCGGATGAAGATTGCAATATGTGCCTTGGAGATTGGTTGGAACGGAAGAGGAAACCTTTGATCAATGAAAAGAGACAACGGAGGCCTTCTCCAGAAATCGTAGATCGCGGGACTTAGTCTTCCATTCTTTCCACGAGCTGTTTGAACCCATTGGGTCGCGGGTTCTCCGTTGATGATGCTTGTGCGAGCCATGAAGGTAAGTCTAGCCTTCCCGCGAGCTATGTGACCTCTTTGGGTCGTGGATCCTTCTTGCCGCGAAGAGACGCGAGCCGAGGTCCCGGACGTGGTTGCGTGAGCCACGAATGTATGAGCCACGACATCTCAGATCGCGGTTTTCCTCTCCACAACGAAGACACGAGCTGGAGCTTCAGTCATGGTTGTGCGAGCCCCGAATGTGCGAGTCACGGCATCTCGGGTCGTGGTTCTCCTCTCCACAACGAAGACGGGAGCTGGAACGGAACTCGTGCGGCTCCCGCGAGCCATGATAGTGCATCGGGTCGCGGGTCTTTGTTGCTCGGGGAATACGCGATCCGACTTGATGAGTTAGCGATCGTACGACCCCCGATGATGCTAGCGAATGTGGTAAGTCTTTCCCCGGGAACCATTCCTTAGAGTTTAGTGATGGTAGTGATCAAAACTCTAGCCTGGATAGCGATGGGGTCGCTAGTGAGGGAGGTCCTTGTAGTGATGAGGATGGTAGTAGTCTTGGAAATGATAGTGATGACGAAGGTCATGTAGTTCGTGATGATCCTCCGTTGTCGAGGGATGAGATTAAAAGAACGGTTCCTATCAAAGACATTCAAGATCTTGATATCAAGGCCGAGGCGGAACATTTTTTGGAGTATTCCGCTAAGTTTAAATTTTCGATGGAGGAGATCATGGCGGAGCGTGCCATTCTCATCAAAGAAAGGAAACAACGTCGTACTCCGAGGTCCATTCCCAATCCTCTTGAATCGTTGTTGTCTACCAAACGATCCATTCCCAATCCTCTTTCCTTGTTTGAAGGTTTTTTTACCACTAGATTTTTATGGTTTCCGATTCCGGCCGTGATCTTTCAATACTTGGAGTATTATCAGATTGCATTCTCCCAACTCACTCCGAACTGAGTATGTCACTTAGTAGGAATTGTTTTCCGTTGTCTTGAGTGCGGAGTTGAGGTGGATGTAGATTTCCTTGTTGATGTTTTCGAGATTTGTGCGACTCAGAAGAACAAATTAAGATATGTTGTTTCCGCAAAGGGTGGATGGGGAGTGATTCGAGGATTCTCTAACAAGATTCACCATTGGGAGATCATATCTTCTATGTGAATAAAGATTGCTTCTCGGTTAAAGAACGTTGCCTCGACAAAGTTAGAGAGCAGTGGCGTACGAGAAATTACTTTGTCGTTCTCGTTTGCTTGATTGTTTACCTTGTGATTTTGTTTATTTGTCTAACCACCTTGTGTTTTCTTTTTCAGTGTATTCGCTTCATCTTGCTCGCTTTGACGATTTCACGAGAGTTTACCAACTTCTTCGAGAGCGATCAACACATTGGGAGACGACTTTCACCTTGAGACGTGTTGAAGACGCTCGCTTTAATCGGGAAGGTTTTCAATCTCCGGAACGCACCCGAGACCATACAAGCTTCCATGGTTGAGTAAAGATGGAGAAATGGTTGTAGGTTTTCAAGTAAAGGTTGCTTTGAAAATAGGCAAGTATGAGGATGAAGTTCTATGTGATATACTACATATGGAAGCAAGCCATATTTGGCTTGGAAGACCTTGGCAATCAGACCGCAAAGTGACACATGATGGCTTCACCAACCGTCATATCTTTCATTTTAAAGGCAGAAGTTTATTCTGGTTCCTCTAACTCCCCATCATGTGTATCAAGATCAGCTGAACATGAAAATAAGAAAGGAAGAAGTTGTTAAAGCAACCAGCCTCATGATCACCAAGAGTAAGCAAACGGAAAGTAAAATTCAGAAACCGAACTTGCTATTTATTTATAAAGAGACTCTTATGAGTTTAACTAAACCTGAGTAGGTTATTCCTAGCAAAATTGAGTCTTTATTGCAGGATTACAGGGATGTGTTTCCAGAGGAACATCCAGAAGGCTTACCACCCTAAGAGAGGCATTGAACATCAGATTGATTTTATTCCAGGAGCCTCTTTGTCCAACAAACCAGCCTATAGGCCTTATCCCTTGGAGACAGACGAATTGCAGAAGCAAGTGACTGAGCTCATGGAGAAAGGACATACTTGAGAGAGTATGAGTCCTTGTGCTGTTCCAGTTTTACTCGTGCCAAAGAAAGATGGAAGCTGGAGAATGTGTGTTGATTGCAGAGCCATCAACAACATAACAGTGAAGTATCGCCACCCTATTCCTAGATTAGATGATATGCTTGATGAATTGCATGGTTCTAGCATCTTTTCTAAGGTAGATTTAACGAGTGGATATCATCAGATTAGGATGAAAGAAGGAGATGAATAGAAGACTGCATTTAAAACTAAACATGGATTATATGAATGGTTAGTAATGCTATTCGGGCTCACAAATGCACCTAGTACGTTCATGAGATTAATGAACCACGTCCTTAGAGCCTACATAGGTGTTTTTGTTGTTGTTTACTTTGATGACATACTAGTCTACATCAAAAACCTAGGAGAACATGAACAACATCTAAAACGGGTCCTAAAAGCTCTTAGGAATGAAAATCTCTATGATAACCTTAAGAAATGCACTTTTGGAATAGTAACCTTGTGTTTTTAGGTTTTGTTGTGAGTGCAGGAGGAGTTAAGGTTGATGAAGAAAATATTAAAGCTATCAAAGACTGGCCAACTCCAAAATCAGTGAGTGAAGTGAGAAGTTTTCATAGCCTTGTTGGATTCTATAGACGTTTTGTGAAAGATTTCAGTACCTTGGCATCTCCTCTCACTGAAGTAATCAAGAAGGATGTTGGATTTAAATGGGAACAAGCTCAGGAGGAAGCTTTCCAAAGCCTCAAAGAAAAACTTACTCATGCTCCGGTTTTATCACTTCCTGATTTTACTAAAGTTAGTGAAATTGCGTGTGATGCTTCAGGTGTACGTATTGGAGTTGTGCTTATGTAAGACAAGAGGACAATAGCTTATTTCAGTGAAAAGCTTGGAGGAGCAACTCTAAATTATCCTACATATGACAAGGAGTTGTATGCTTTGGTTAGAGCATTACAAACATGGCAGCATTACTTGTGGCTAAAGGAGTTTTCCATTCACACTCATCACGAGTCTTTGAAGCACTTAAAGGGTCAGCAAAAGCTTAACAAGAGACACGCAAGGTGGATAGAATTCAGTAAAACATTTCCATATGTGATCAAGTACAAAAAAGGTAAAGATAATGTTGTAGCCGGTGTATTATCAAGGAGGTATGCCCTTCTCACATCTCTTGAAGTTAAGTTACTTGGTTTTGAACAAATTAAATCTTAATATGCTAATGATTCTGATCTCAGTGAGATCTTTAACTCTTGTGAGAAGTTTGCCATTGGAAAATATTATAGGCATGAAGGATTTTTATTCTATGATAATCAATTGTGTGTTTCTAATTCTTCTTTGAGAAATCTTTTTGTTAAGGAAGCACATGGAGGTGGTCTAATTGGTCATTTTGGAGTTGCTAAGACTTTACAAGTTATGCAAGACTATTTTCATTGGCCTAACTAGACCAAAATGAATGTAAAACACCTATGAAAAAGGTCTTAAAATGCAATATATCAATTCCCCCAAACTTGAACT
>OVAP01005643.1:0-12794 GCA_900406295.1 Aurinia saxatilis
CTAAAAGTTACTTCACAAGTTTTGGTTGTGAGAATTTCGGCTCTCACAAACGTGTTCAACTTTATATAACAAGATTTCATATTAAAGAAAAATGTATGGCCCCGAAAATCTCAGATCTGTCACTCTGCCTCATCCATGGCCTGATAAGTAGTTTGACTAGTTTCTACCGAATGAGAGAAGCAAGAAGAACAGTATATAGTCGTACACATATCGAGAAGAGGATACCTTTTATATAAAATCACATAAAGCAAAAATTAAATCATTATTTCAAAAATCATGTGGCTAAAGCATCTACCAAAGTCCAAACACTCGTTACAGTTTTCAATCAAAGTATTACATGATAAATTCTTGCACTCATGCATTGCGAGAGTTCTTGACAGGGTATGAAGCAATCATCGCAATCCCGCATAGGTTAACATTACGAGCCATCCTCATATAGCCAGCCTCTCCCCAATTGATGCCCCATGAGTTTCTCACGATCCAATAGTCCTGACCGTTCTCACTACCGTACCCAACGATAACGAGTGCATGATCAAGGTCTGTCCCGCAGGGTCCACTAAATATACCCTTTACGAAATCAAACATGGACCATACTAGTTATCGAATATTATATTGTATATGACAAAAACATTGTTTATAAAGGTAGGATTGAATGTGTACCGATTTATAGAGCTGAAATGCTTGGGAACTTTTATCAACACCAACACTCACGGGCTGGTGGGCGACCGCCATTTGTAGGGCGATCTCATTATTTTCTGGTACATCCTCGTAGCCATCAATCGTAACACTCCTTCTCTGCAAAAAAAAAAAAAAAAAAAAAGGAAAAAAAAAAAAAANAAAAAACGGAAAGAAAAAAAAAATTGAAGGTATAAGCACTTATTTATACAATATGTTTGTTTAGAGTGAAGGCTATTAAGTGAACCTGTGGGCGATTACAGTACCCATCAGATGCAGTGTATGGATAATCAATTTCCGAAACAAGCCCATTGTTACTGATAAGATACGCGAAAGATCGGTCCATTAAGCCTGCTCCATAACAACCTCGGTTGTCCAGATTGCAGTCGACTAATTGCTGCTCGGACAGTGACACTAACTCTCCTGTCGTGATCTTGTTTATTCCCTCTATAGCTGCCACTGCCGAGAATGCCCAGCAGCTATCTTTCATTTTAAATATGAACAAAAATACTATACATTAGAAAAATACACGGACACATTAAAAGAAATAATTTAAGATAAAATCAGCGCATCAAAAACACAACTGGGTCATCATGTAAAAATAAGAATATTAAACACCAAAACTAGGAAATTTCTTAATTAAAAAAAAAAAACAGTTCGGCTTAAGTAGCCGTGGGATTATTAGGGTAACGAGAAAACAACTAAAAGTACTCACTGCATGTGCCTTGGTCTTTAATCTCGTTCACTGCACCTTGTGTCCTCCAGTCAACAAACGGAGGGAGCTCATCTCCGGCAAGTGGCACGTACCTATGACTTATGTTAAGAGCCCTTTGTTTTGGTATAGGGCGTGGAGAGAAATGGTTTCGGTACTCTTGATGGGTTAGGTCAGCAAACCGAGTCAAACCGAGCTGGTAACTAAGGTTCTTGGCGTTGTGTTGATCAATAAAATGGAGATTGTCCTTGAATATTTGAAAACGCTCGTCCTTCTCTTCTACACCATTAGTATAAATCTTGCCATGCTTGGACATCCACTTCTGGAAGATAAAGCCAACCTCCGCGTTGGTCCTGCCGCCAGTAGGAAGTTTCATGGCCCCGGACGGCGAAAGAAGGAGGATTATAGAAAGAAAGAGGATTTTCATGCAAGCTGATCTAACAAATCCCATCTGTATATTCTTAGCAATGGCTATTAGATATTGCTAGATGGATAACTAATGACTGTTGGTCTTTCTTGTTGCCTGTACGTTTGGCTTAAATATGTTTTTGCACCTGATTATTCATAATTAGTTTGGAAATATCACAATTGAGATAATAATGCATGTCAGAAACAATATGCTGTCATATGTATAGTTAAGCTCCCTCTTTCGGTTTATTGTTATCTTGTTCGCCGTTTATAGTAAGCTTTCTTTTATTGTTAATGAACTTAATTATTTATAGAGGGTGCATGCATTGAATCATGTATTTAGAATGTTTTTTGGTAATTGATAAACAAAACGTTATTGATACATGCATGTATTCTAAAAAATCTTTTTAAAACCAGTGTTATTGGATTCGTGATTTGAACAAATACAATCATATCCGGTGTTATTGGAAATATTTTAAAACTTTTGTTTTAAGAGTGATTATAGAGTGTTTTGAATGATTTTCTTAGTTAAAATAGAAATACACTAATCACATTGTTTTAGGTGAAATTTGATACTATTTCATTAAAAAATTAAAAATCTTCATAACTCTAAAAAAACTCATTAAACACCAAACCATTCAAATTTCTTTGTTGGAATTTGAGATGATGATCATTTATGTAATTATGATATGTGTAATTAGGTTCTGTTTTATAATCCAAACAAGTATTCAAAAGTTCACTAAAATCATATCTTATTAGATTATATACAATATAACTTTAATTCATACATCATTGACATATATAATATATTACTATCAAACTGAAACCGATAACTTGTGTTATTATGGCATGTGTAATTATACTTTAGGATACGATTTTACACAAATATTCAAACCATAACTAGTTAATTATATTATATGGTTTAAAATCATATATTACTACAGAGTTTGAAAATATTTATCTTTTAATTTTTGACAGGCATACACATTATGACATTAGTTTATACCAGATTCATATAAAATTTTTAATTTCCATTTTTTTATTTTATAGTTTAGCATTTTCCTACTAACTTTCTTATTTTATTTGGATTCTTATTGTATTTTTCTTTTTTAATTATGTCGCCTTTTTACATTTTGATAATTAATAAAAGGAAAATTATCTTCCTTTTTGGTATTCATTTAAGAAAATTATATTGCCTTCATTATATTATCCTATTAACACATATCATAATTTTGATTAACAATAACATGTTATAATTATGTGAGTTATAATTATGACACTTGTTATATTCATATCGGAAGCACATGGCGAGTAGGGGTCACGTAACCCCTACTAATTTAATAAACTTTTTGTAAGTTTTTAATATTAATGGTAATGATGAACCCAGTTAAAATTCATTTTTGACCCAATAAACCAAAATCCAATACAAAATCAATCTAAATACACAAAATAAAAACGTCTAATGTATTTAAAACAGGACTCATGTTGAAATTTAAAGCCCAAATGTGGTTTAATTTAAGTTAAACAGTTAAGTTAAGCAAAATTACAAATTTTCTTCTACATAAAATTACAAATCTTTTTGAACAAAACAAAAACTCTAAAAAAATGAATTATTGCTTCTGTAGTTCTAAAGAATTATACATGTAACAGATGAAATAGTGAAACTATGATTTTTAAATGAAATGAACGAACTAAAAATATGTCAGTTCATAGACTATAGTTTTAGTGTATCATTTTCGACCCCGGTAAAAAAAAATTGGGGCTCCGCCACTGATTTATATTAAATGTACTCAATTTCATACTTCAATTTTCAGTGGTTTGAGATGAATTTAGAAAATAATTTTTAAATATTATTTTCAGTGATTGCTAAAATGTAATTTCTGCATTTTTCATCCCTCGAGTAACGTCTTTTTTTTTTTTTTTTTTTTNTTTTTTTTTTTGGTTGCATTTAAGTAATTTTTACAAAATAATGGCCTAATGGTCACTAGTCAGACATATATCAGACACCGAAACCTCGACTGGTAGTCAAGCAGGGAGATAGGATCGAAGTGGGACTCTAGAGAGTATTTTACCGTGTTGTAAGTTTTAACAACTATTAAAATGATACTGAACCGATGAATTCTTTTCTAATCCTTAATCCTTTTTAACTAAATTAAGTTGTTAAATGGGAAACCAGCTGGGTCCTAATAGACAAAAGGTGTGTTTCTAATGTTATATTTCTCAGTCAATCTTTATTCTAATATATGTCCCCATGTTTGGTTTTGATTGTTTGATCAGGGAATATAACAGAGAGGATATCATGTATAGTATCTGGAATATACCATAATTTTCAACCTGGATAATATATCTCCAAAGACAAAAAAGTAAAATAAATGTTGGAAGAAAATAAAATAGATGGTGCCGTTGAAGGTTTAACGGTGAAATAGATTAGCTATAACGATTGGAATAATGATTAAACATGATTAAAAAGGAATTACAATGTATAAATAACATTTAAAAGTTATTTTGTATTTGTTTTAGGAAACTTAAATGAAGGAAACAAAATTAAGGTAGTTAATATTTGGAGTAGGATTTGAGGGTATTTATTTGAAACATTTGAATAGACCCCATTATAATAGACCCCATTTAAAAGAAAAGAACAAATATCTATTAAAATTTTTTACGGATTTATATATAGTTTGGGATCTGAAAATTTACGGAAAAAATGACCTAATTTGTTTTGATTCAAATTAACAGTTTTTTGGTTTTTTTTTTTTTTTTTTTTAACATCTGATATTATTGATTAGTGAAAGTATTCCTCTTGGATGATTGTGGAGATACAATAAGGAACATATGCATAAGAATTTAGAGAATCATTGANAGTAGGGAACATATGCATAATGATTAAGTGAAATATTGCTTGCCATAGGTTGCCTTGCAAGTGTGTGTGCCGCTTGATTGTTGTTGCGTCGCGTCCACTTATAATGAAGTGATTCAAACTGCATTGCCAAATCTTGAATATCTCTAATCCAATTAAGGTGAGCAAAATTGAGAACTCCATCTCCCAATATCCTTTGAACTAGACGATTGTCGCCTTCCATTATCACCTTTGTATAACCTTGACCTTTTAACCACCTCATCGCTTGAAATAATGCTTGTAGTTCAGCCTCTAAAACCGAACAAACTCTCGAACCTTTTTGTTGACAAGCCTCCCATAGTACTCCATTTTCATCCCTAATAACCCACCCTGAATAATAACAATCCGCCTGTGGTTTGTAATGACAGTCATAGTTGCATTTGAAATGACCAGCCGGTGGACGTGTCCAAGACAATCTTGGAGGAGAAGCATTCCTGGTACAACCTGATCCAGGGATGGTAGTTGTCCATTTGATAGTGTCAGCGATAGCATATTGAACGCCTTGCAACCATGGGACATGTTTTTGTTGGTACACAAGTGAGTTTCGAGATTTCCATATCCTCCATAACATCCAAGTAAGGAGTTGACGTATCCATGGATGAAACTCATCATTCTTGATACATTCCAAGACTCGGTGAAAGTGACTTACAAATGTATCATTTGTGTTATGAGTTAATATGCTTGCAACTGGGGATCCACGCCACATAGCTTGAACATAAGGAAAAGTGAAGAAAAGATGGTCGGGAGTTTCATCTTCCACGCAACAACGTTTGCATACAGCATCAGTAGTGATTCCTCGTCTCTGTAAAAGGCTCCCAATCGGCATAGCTTCAGATAATATGCGCCACAAGAAATGACGTAACTTAGGTGCTATTTGTAAACGCCATATAGCGGATTTGAGAAGAAGTGAACCAGGAGGTGGTGGCTGGACATGGGGATCGAGTTTATAACCCAGATTGTATCCTATTTTGACAGTGTATATCCCCGAATCGGTGTAGTGCCATCCCATGATGTCCGCTGTTGGCACCGATGGTAGTCGGATGCTCTTTATCAATGCTACATCTTCAGCATTAAAGGTCTCTTGAAGCAAAGCGTGGTTCCATGACTGCAGTCCTGGCTCAAATAATTCCTTGACAAAATATTTATCTGATGTCGCCCTTTCAATTCTTCTTGGAGCTCGCGGAGGATCGGTTGGTAACCAATGATCATCATATATCCGTGTTATAGCACCGTCTCCAATTAAAACCCGCATACCCTGGTATAACAAATCTCGACCTGTGAGAATAGATTTCCACATGAAAGAAGACCTACTCCTTGGACGTGCCTCAAGTATCGTAGTATCAGGGTAGTAGCGAGATTGTAATAGTCTGGCATATAAACTTGTGGGATTTTGCAAAAGCATGTATGCTTGTTTCCCCAGTAATGCTGCATTGAAAGTGCCGAGATCACGAAAGCCTAAACCACCTTCACTCTTTGTGTAGCCCAACGCGCCCATGATATCCAATGCATTGACCGTTGAGAGCCACTCTTACTCCACCAAAATTGTTGCATTACTGCAGCAATTTCATCACATATACCTTTAGGAAGCAAACAACAGTTCATCGTGTATACGGGTAAAGCCATAGCTATTGTCTTCAAGAGTATTTCCTTTCCTGCCTCAGATAAAAACTTGAAAGACGAGCCTGTCGTACGTTGCTTGACCTTATCGATTATATATCGAAACATAGCTTTTTTATTTCTCCCAAACTGTTCGGGAAGTCCTAGATATTTACCGAATCCGCCATCGTTATTAATCTGTAGAAGATGGCGTAGTCTGCGTTTGCGATCATCATGCATCTTAGAGCCAAATGTCAAGGAAGATTTCTGTAGATTCACCGCTTGACCAGAGATACATTCATACTCAGCTAGTATATTCTGAATAGTTGTACAGGAGTGAGGAGTGGCATGACAGAAAAATAAGGAGTCATCTGCAAAAAGCAGATGACTTATTGTTGGACCGCCTGCACTGATGCACATCCCTTGAAGTTGGCGACGCGTTTGAGCACGTGTCAGGAGAAAACTGAGAACCTCCGCACAAAGAATAAAGAGATAGGGAGAAAGGGGATCGCCCTGACGCAGACCTCGTGATGGTGTGATAAATCCACGTGGAGTGCCGTTCCCCAATGTTGAGAAAGTGGCTGTTTCAACACATGACATTATCCATGATATCCACCTTGCATCAAATTCCATATGTTGCATAGTTTCGCGAAGAATTCGCCACTCTAGTTGATCATATGCCTTTGATATGTCTGTCTTTATCGCCATATACGATTTAGCCCATCGTTTTCTTGATTTCAAGGTGTGAAGAAGTTCATGAGCCATCAAAACATTATCAACAATGTTTCGTCCAGGAATAAATGCAGCTTGATGCTCTGACACCAGGCTTGGTAAGTGGCTTTTCAATCTATTTACCAAGATCTTCGAAATAATTTTATAACCAACATTACAAAGGGCAATAGGTCGAAACTCAGAGAGCTTGGTTGGTGCATCAGTTTTCGGGATGAGACAGAGGTTGGTGTGGTTGATCGAACCTTGCAATTCCCCTGTGTCAAAGAAACTGTTGACTTCATGAATAATAGATTGCTTCATCTTAGGCCAAAACTGATGATAAAAAGCCCCAGTAAAGCCATCAGGACCAGGAGCTTTATCTGCTCCAATAGCAAAGACAGCATCATGGATTTCAGATTTAGAAACAGGTCGAGTAAGATTCTCACTCATTTGACTTGTAACCCGAGCAGGAAAGTCATCAAAGGTATCAGTATAAATCTGTGATGAGCCTCGTGTGGTTGTAAAAGGTTGGAGAAATAGATATCCGCAGCCGAACCTATCGCAGCATCACCTCGATGTATTGTGCCATCATCATCTTCTATGGCTAAAATCCGATTTTGAGCAGAACGGTTCTTTGTAGTAGCATAGAAAAACTTTGTATTTCGATCACCTTTGGTTAACCAAGATACACGGCTCCTCTGTTTCCAGTAGTGTTCGTCATCAAGATAAGCATCATTCAAATCATGTTTCAGTTGGCCAATGAGCAGGCCATCCAAAGGACCTGACGAACAGGCCGTATCGAGTTGGCGTTTTAAGGTAGTAATACGGCCCTGTACATCGCACTTGTTGTTTCGTTTCCAGTGTGAAACGACTTTGCGACAAGAGACTAGTTGACTGCTTAACGGTTGAGTAGTTTGATTATCAAGATCCCAATACTGAGCAACCTTTGTTCTAAACCCGTCTTGGTCAAACAGTCGGCTATCATACTTGAAAAAAGAGCGACGGTCAGAGGCAATGTGAAAAAATTCTGTAAGAACAGGGCGGTGATCCGAACACTCAAATTCAAGGAAAGTGGCTTGCGCATCAGGAAATTGAGCGAGCCAAGCAGAATTTGCCATACTTCTATCCAAACAACAACGAATTTCATGATGATATCGTTTGCCATACCAGCTGAATTTGTTTCCAACAGCCTTTAAGTCTCGTAGTCCACAGGTAGCTATCATTCGCCGGAAATCTGTGAAGGTACCTTCAGCACGTCGGGGACCTCCCTGTTTTTCTGAATTATCCCGAATTTCATTAAAGTCACCCATAAGTAACCATGCTTCTTGTCGTTGAGTAGATAAACGTTCCAATCGTTCCCAAATGTGATTTCGATGTTGCGTGTCAGGATGACCATAAACAAACGAGTAGAAGAAACTGATTCCATTGAACTGAATTTCTGCATCTACAAGATTAGGTGATTGAAACAACACGGAAACTGAAACAGACTTCTTAAAAAACACAGCAATTCCTCCACTCATACCATGTGGAGGAACTGTTACACAAGTATCATAACCCAAATCAGCACATAAATCTCGCATATAATCATTTTGCTGTTTGGTTTCAAAGAGACAACAAATGTCCGAGAGATATTTATGGTATATCTTCTTAAGGCGTCGAACTGTCGAGTGGTTACCTACACCCTGACAGTTCCAACAGGCTGTGATCATGGCTCTAGAGGTGGTTCTGGGCCCACCGCGCCTCGCTTCAAAGTGTCCTGACCATTGCTGCTTTCGCCTAACTCGCAGACAGTTTGCTGCGCCTCTGCGTCTTGAGATACATTTCTTTTCTTGCGCTTATGGTCCCTAGTATCAATGCCAGAATCGGGATAAGCAGCATATATATTAGCCATAGTATTGACATCAGATGGGTAATCAACGGGAGATGGCAAAACCAGGCGGGAGGGGCTCTCTCTGGAAGGGCCAGAAACAGCTGTGGCAGGGAAAGGATTGTAAATCGCCCTCATTTCAAGTTCACCATTGTATCCCAGACGAAATTCATCTGCTTCAGTGTCCACCAATGCCATATCATGGAAGTCATCTGCAGCCAGTGGGCCTTCATCAAACATAAAAGCCTCAATCATTTCGTTGTCTGCCTCAAGAACTGGTTCAGCATTGAGACCACGACCAACATTGGGGGGCTCCATTATCGCCTTCGTGAATCTCCTCAATGTGGACACCCAAATTACCGTGACCATGGCCTTGTCCATCATCATCAGAACCATCATGATCAGACACAGGATCCGGCGCACCATTTTAAATCAAACAACCCCCTGCATCATGAGTGAGCATGCCACAAACATCACAAAATCCTCGCAACTTCTCATATCGAAACCGCAGCAACGTATTCACACCAGGAGTAAACTGGAAATTCCTTTGGAATCGAAGGGGTGTGTCGACATGCCAATTGATACACACCCGACCAAATTCAAGTCGGGAAGCCGAGTCTGGGTTGAAATCCACATCCCTCACCATATCCAAGGCGCGACCAATATGAGCAATAACCTCACGGTTATTGTATTGGAGGGGAATGCCCCTGATTTGGATCCAAAAGGGAATGTAGTTGAGCATGATGGGATCGAAGAGGGGAGTCCAACGTTCTAGGATCAGCATACGGTCAGCAAAAGACCATGGGCCTCGCCGGATCACTGTCTCCAATGATTCCTCGGATGGAAACACGAACTGAAATCCTCGGCCTTCAGTCACTTGGCCATGGACCAAACCACCAAGACCCCAAATTCGTGGCATGTTAGCAACAATCGAACGCAATAACTGTCGGCGAGGCATCACAGGACGGCCAACAAGCATGTGTTGATTCTCCATGGCGGCTTGATTGACAACATCAGGCGGAAGAGAGAAAGGGACATCATCGAAACCCAGAGCAAGGTCTTGAACAACGTGATATAGGTTTCCGGCCATTGAGATGTGACGTATGGCAAGCAATTGGAAAAGTTGAAAGCAAATCGGAGGGTGAATTTGGGCAGTGAGGTAAACGGGATCAGGGGGTTTAAATAGCGAAATCATCTTCGGGATAGAAGGAACATGGGCATCATAATAGAACATGGGATCTATAGTGGGAGAATTGAAAGGGAGTAGTGGTCGCCGGAACTTCGGATCCACACCACCGGAAAAGCGGTCTTGAAACATCGTGAGGACGTTCAGAACAAGACGGTTGAGGAACCGCAACTTTTTTGGTTTTTATTTTAAATTTTGTTTGGTTACAATAATTAAATGTATTAATGATAAATTCCGGTTGGTGCACAATATTTTGGACATTAATAGAAGATTTTATCAACATAAAAATGAAATTATTCAACTAGACATAAGACATGTATCATGAACATATATGTATTTTGTTGAATAGTACTACATAATCTCTTATAGATAAGATTTAAATTTAAAATGATAGAATATTATATATACTAGGTCTTTAATCCCTCATTCCGAACTTTAATTTAATAATATTTATTGGAAGTATTTTAGTTGTATTATTGGTTTTAAAAATACTTAATATTTTATGTAACGTTTGGTATAATATGGTAATTCTATAATGTACATAGAATTCCTAGTTAATAAATCCTTAATAAGACAAAATACAAATTGATTTGTCTAAACTTAAAAAAAATATGTTGTTAATAAACATATTATGTAAGTGAGGATTTCATCAAATTCAAAGTCGATGATATGGATTTCGATCAAACCACCCTTACTGCAATCAACAGCTTTACGGCACATCTTAGCGTAATTGTATTCTTGCTCATACAATTAAAAATTTTGCATGTCGATAATCGTCCAAATTGACGGATCTTTAGAAACCTGACACCACGATTTATTTTTTTATCATTTTCCAAAATCTCAACCACGATGAGCTGCATGAATATCAAAACAATCATTTCAAACGGAAGATCCGCCCAGTTCCTATTTGGTTTTAATCATTAAACAGCGTTCAACTTCCGTATCAAATCTACAATTAGTTACGTGTCATGGTCGTCATTTTTAAGGCAAAAAAAAACAATTGTACGACATATATTGTTATAAATCTAATTTAACTGAATGGGTAGATTCCGAAAACGTCATCAGCCCTGTTCGGCGCCGGATCGCTGCGTTAGCGATCAGCGACCACCCAATAGGCCAATATATGAGTAATAGCATGTGGTGTGCAACACGGAAACATGTGGTGAGTAATACGGAAACACCAACAAAGTAATCGCAGCGATCATCCCATTGTCGCTGATAAAATCAGCGATACCGAACGACAGCAACAACAGTTTTAGGAGCAATCGCAGCGACAGTTCTGTTTTTCCGTTCATCGTTTAATTTGTAATAATCATTGTTTAATAACTAAGTCGATGTCGCTAACGCAGCGATTGCCAAAAGAACACGGCCATCATGTGAGTTTATTATTAATGTATATAACTTATATATTTGATAATTTAATAATTTGTTACTGGTTGTTATTACATTATTAATATATTTAGATCCATTTAATACGAAGCCTATGCTGTCGTGAAAAGAGGCTGATACACAGTAAACTTGTGATAAAAAAAATTCATAGTAAAGTATAGAACTTGGACTTAAACATACCGTCATCCTTAAATGTATTTACAATACGATTACATTAACTACACAAAATGTTTATGAATTCTAGCATTTATGTAACCTAATCATTATTTTTATTTTTTTGTCTCAATTATGATATTATTCATTAAGCAATTGTTGGCTTAAGCCATACACGGGTACTGCAGTCACCACATCAGTAGACAGATAACAAAGAACAAAAAACTACTCTAACTTGCGCTCTCACTATGTATAAGATATCCTAGCCAAGTCGGACCATTTCGAGCGATATACGACTGATATTTGTGTTCCCTTGTAACACTTGAAGCAATTTTCGTGGCAATTTGGTTTGCTGAGATGTCTACATTATCAATTGATGAACCAGGAATTGACCTTAAACTTGCCGCAACTTCAGCAATCAGTGTTCGGACCGATGGAAATTGTGATGGGTGACTCAACACATTCATAAGGTAATTATCAGAGAATTCAAATATCACATTTTGAAAATGTAATTCCTTCAAACTTGTCACCGCCCACAATAAGCCTTCTAGTGCTGCAGCCAATCTATTAGTTGTACTGGGAAAAGTAGTGCGTCCATGAAACTTCGGAATTCCAGAATTATCTCGAACAATCCACCCAGCGCCACACAACCGTGTTGGGTGTACCCAAGAAGAGGCTACATTACACTTAACATAGTGGGTGCCTGGTCTGATCCAACTACGGAGTCTAACAGAAGGGACATCCGTTGGAACTTGAGCATTTGCGATCAACCATTCTTGCATCTCATCTTTCCCCGCTGAATTATGGACTCAGCCGTAGATAAAGTTGGTTCAAAAACCAAAGCATTCCTCGCTTTCCAAATCTGCCAGAGCAACCACGGGAATGATAAATTCAAGGCGTCAATGGAAGATTGGTTCACAAGGAAATGCATATTTAGGAACACTGAATTTGGTGAAAACCCATGTGGCGGCACGTGTAGACCGGCCACCTCTCATACCTCCTTTGCCAGGGGACAATGAAATAACACATGAGCTATGGACTCATCAGTTACCCCACAGGCCGGGCAAATTGGATCAATATTCATTCCTCTAGCAGTCAACCGAGCTCTTACCGCCACAGCACCCGACAAACACCGCCATAAAAAGTGTTTTACTTTGGGTGTTGCGTTAATCTTCCAAATCTTACTCCATAACGCTTTTTC
>OVAP01005644.1:0-12793 GCA_900406295.1 Aurinia saxatilis
TTTTTATTATATCTCTCGGTTACATTAAATATATATATATATATATATATAAAAGATATTGGTAGAAAAAATATCTTTAGAACATGTCCAAAGACATTGAGGGAAATCTCTTAATCATATTTCATCAATATTATTTATATAATTTTGAGTTAATTAAATTATAAAATATTAAAAAGACATAATCAATAAAAAAAGATATATATGGTTGGGTTTCTTATTTGGTATCCGAAAATTTTTAATTAAGTCTCTCTTCCCTTATTTTGCATTTATTATTATTTAAACACTAAAACTTTTTGTGCATATCGTTGGACTTGCTCTTGGTAAAATATCCACTCTAGTGTAGGAGAAACCTAGTTTCTTTAAGAAATCTGGATGAATACATAGACAGAGATGTTAAGATTTTGGAATGAGAATATGTAAGTTCTTAAGAAATCAAAAGAGTCAACGTCCGTGCCCAATACGCTCTTTCTCTTACAAGCGATTTTCGATATCTCAGTCTCGTGCTCCGGACTTCTCCGACCCAGATCTTTGAAGACTAGATCTGGATTTGGTCCTCGAAGCTTCGTTCACAAGTTCCGGTAAGTCCACGGTGAAGCTCCGGCGGTAGACATAGCAATGCGGTCCTGATGGGACAATTGAGACACACGAGGGAGATCTATGGGTGTAAACCCCTGGGGACCTCTTCGACTTTGCTTATCTCTGCTTTGTGGACGGCAACAAAACAAGGGAGGTTAGGTTCTCAGGCGACGGTGGTGCAGTGGAGGGGGTGTATTATCAGCTTTTGTACAACCCTAAAGGCGTATCTCCTTCCCTTTATCAACATAATCTCCTTCTCGGTTGCTATCACCGGTTGTGGGCTCGGGATTAGTCTCACGGCGTCACATGGAGGTTGTAACTTTTTCTTCCTTCCTCTTTTCAACTCATCCAATCGATTACTACCTTTAACTTAAGTTTTGTTTTTTTTTTAGTTAAAATTGGGATTTTATTATATACAGTTGAGAGCGCTCGACATGAACTCGACACGTAGACATTACTTAAATTCTATAATTGGTCCATGTGTCATTAATAAAAATTAGATTTCCATTGCTTATTATTTCTATTTTAAGATAAATACTTAACATAAAAATTGAAATTTTAATATATAAAGATAAATAGTTGACATTAAAAATAGCATTAATAAATAAAGAAAATTTTAAAAAGGCAAAGTAAAGAAAAAAACGTGGAGAACTAGCAAAAGTAAAAAAAAAAAAGTTAACTAAGATAACGAGTAGGAATCTGTGGACTAGTTGTTTTGTACACTGTTGTTACCTACCTATTGGCTTGGTGACATCGCTCCTTTTGTATGGCTTGTGGCCACACCGTTCACTATAATAAAATCATTTTGAGACAAAAAAAAAAGATAACGAGTAGGAAATTGAACTAAAAAGAATCTACAGTACAACATCTATAAATTAATACTCGATAAATTAATAATCACCATAAATTAATAAATTATTTTGGTCCCGAGTTGGGCCGGTGTAAAAAATGACGAAATTTGATAAGATAATAACTTTTTTTAGAAGTCCTATGTAAAATATAGTCCCAATAATAGCATAAATTAATAATTAGAAATATTATGCATATATATATATATATATATGTGTGTGTGTGTATATATATATGTATATATGTATGTATATATTGTGTTTCTAAGAAAATCTATTAAAATATGACTCTAGTGTTGTTTGTTTCTTCTTGGAGTTTGAAATCTCATTGTAGCTCATCTATGATTTTATTTATTGCTTAAAAACTTATGGTGTTATCTTCTCAATATGCATAAAAAAACTACAAAAAGTTTTAGACGCAATAATTGTTTTTTTATGCATAACCTCAGGGAATGCATCTCTTTTTTTGCCGGTGGTTCTTTATTTTTCTGTAAAGCTAATGGTAGGGACAGCCGCAACCTCACTCACATTCTTGACGCTTACAGAGCAATGTCTGGCCAATATGTAAACTACTCTAAATTATCTATCTCTTTCATTTCTCGTGTGTTTCATTTCAATCAACGTTTGGTGCATCGTAATACCCATATGACTAATATAGGTATTTGTGAAAAATATCTCGGCCTTCCTTAACAGTTTGGACGAAAGAAACAAAAATGTTTCACCCCAGCATTGATCTGGTAAAATTATATTTACTACGTTATGTTTGAGGTTTTTTGCAATTCCTTTTTGTTTTGTTTTTTCCAACAACATGCAACATGTATTAAGCTGGGCTCGAACCCAAATTGTTTAAAAATGTCGAAAATAATTTATCATGGGCTGGTGAGTGTATAACTACACACACATGTACTCCTATTATAGAGACTATTCAATGTTGCTTGGATAAGGCTATGGCAACACTGGATTGACTCAACCTCATCCCCACTTTTGAGACATGTTTTTTTAGAGCTGGTGGGATCTGAACATAAGCCTCTCTTGTTTTTCCGTCTATTTGGACGAATTGGATTATGTTGTGTGTTCGGTTTGTTAGTTATTTGGTTCAATTTAATGGTTCACCTCATGGATTCATCACTCCATATTAAGGTCCACACCAAGGAGATCCATTGTTTTCGTACGTGTTCCTTTTACGAGCTGAAATTTTATCTCACAAGCTTGTCCTTTCTCAAGATTCCAATAAACGTATGGTCTATCTATCAGCAATGGCGGACCTCGGATAACACATATCTTCTTTGCTGATGATTCATTATTTTTCAGGAAAGCTAATGGTAGGGAAAACCGCAACCCCACTCACATCCTTGATGCTTATGGAGCGATGTCTGGCCGATGTGTAAACTACTCTAAGTCCTGTCTTTTTTATTCTCGTGTGTTCCATTCCAATCAACTTTTGGTGCAGTGTAATACCCATATTAATAATATAGGTGGTTGTAGAAGGTATCTCGGCCTTTATGGACAGTTCAGACGAAAGAAAGAAAAATGTTTCGCTCCATCATTGTTCAAGTAAAATTATGATTACTACGTTATGTTGAGATTTTTTGCAACTGTTTTTTTTTTTTTTCTTAATTGTCAACAACATGCAACATGTATTAAGTTGTGCTCGAAATAAGGTGGTTTAAAACATATCATAAATCGTTTCTCATGGTCTGGTGTGCTTATAACTACACATGGGTACTCACATTAAAGACACTATTCAATGTTGTTTAGATAAGGCTATGGCAACACTGGATTAGCTTAATATCATCCCCACTTCTAAGACATGTTTTTTGGAACCAGTGATATCTGACCATATGCTCCTCTTGGATTTTCATCTCTTTGGGCAAATTGGATTATATTGTGTACTCGGTCGATTAGTTACCTTGTTCAGATTAATGGCTCGACTCATAGATTCATCACTCCATATAAAAGTCTACGCTAATGAGATCCTTTGCTCTATACGTGTTTCTTTTTTTTACTGAAATTCTATCTCAGAAGTTTGTCCGTCCTCAGGATTCCAATAAACTTACGGGTGTATCTATCAGCAATGGTGGACTTCGGGTAACGCATAACTTCTTCACTGATGATTATTTTTTTTTTTCTGTAAACTAATGGTAGGGAAAGCCGCAACCTCACTCACATCATTGACGTTTATGGAACGATGTCTGGTCAATGTGTAAAATACTCTAACAATCTTTAAAGTTATGTAACAATTAATTGTTCATCTTATAATTTTATTATCTATGAATTAAAATTAAGGGTCAAACACGATTTATATATGACTAAGAAGCATTTAAAATCAATTGACTCCTTTTTGGACAATTGACTCATTTTAAATCAATTGACTCTTTATTGTAAATTTATATATAAAAATAGCTAAGCCATATTATTTTTTTAGTTATGGTGTTTTGAAATAAATATTTGCATTCTAGACTAATGTAAATGTTACAACATATTAATTAACATAACACTATGAAGATCTGTTCATTATAACATCCTATAATAACTCAGTAATTTCATAATATCTATATATTTTTGTCTTTATAATTTCAATTCAATAGCTGATAGAAAAAAGGTTTTAAAACAATACATTACAATTAATAACAAACAATGTTAAGATCCCAACAAATTAATATTTTCCAGATACATCTTGGGTTTTTGTAAAAGGTGTAAGGTCGACAAAATTTTGGAAAGTAGTACTTTCAATTATATTTTGACCTTCCTTTCGAGACAAAAGAAAACTGGAAGCATATTTGAGATTTTAACACTTGTACACATGGCAATCTCATTCGATATATTTTCTGATATCTTATTTAGTGAAGATGTAGTTTCACATTTATTTCCTTAGTTCTGCAATCTAAATAACATAAAATTCAAATCACAAATTTCCAAGATTTTATGTAACATTCTTAAATTTATATACTTTGATGTGTATTTGTTATCATGAGAATTATCTTTCGCTCTCCTCAATGCATATACTTTTTTCCTTTTCCTTTAAATGAACTCATGTTTTTAATCACAATATACACGAATGTGTTTTTCGTGAAATGTTAATAATAATTATAATATGACAAAGTTGTTCATAATGCAGAAGAAAAAAGAAGAAGAGATTACTTAAATGCAGACACAATGTGAGGAAAATAATAGGGATTTATAGATTTCAATCCAATTATCAAATATTAGTTAGATTCGGTTATCATGTGATTTTCAATCATCCAAACACAAATTACAATATGAATTATCAAGAATGAAATACAAGACAAGAGAATAATTTTAGATTACTATATATATATTAAGTAGGTTACTATTTTTATTATTCTATTGGAGCAACAAATAATACACAATAATGAAAACTCTAAACTTGCAAATTGCAATGATTTATAGACTACACTACAAAATTATAAATTCTTGGGTTCATAAGATATTAAAAATGACTATGCAATTATAGTATATAATTGGTCTATTTTAATTAAGAGTTGCATACAATTTCATATTTTGCTATAAAAATTAATTTTAGAAACACAATAAAAATATATATACATTAAAACAGAATATTATATTTGTATTTGGTATTACAATTTAATCCCAAAATATGAGATAACACCCTCAATCAATAATATTTACATGAATCATCATTCATAACCTTATATTCATGACTATTATAAATAGAAAATTAGTTAATTGAAAAAATATAAGTGAATTATGAATTCATAAAAAAATATCATTTTAGCACTCGAATGTTCGCGCAGTAACGCGCGGGTCCTCAACCTAGTTAAGAATTATGACAATAGGAAGGATGGGTATATAAGTAGGAAAGGCCTTTCACGTTAGAGAACTTAACCTCATCATCCACATTGATTAACCAGACAAAAGACAAAGATGTCGAGACACTTAGAAGATGTAACAATACAATTCGATGTTAGTTACTTGTTTCATGTTGTGTTTATAGCTTTGTTCGGCTGTTGTGTCCTTTCGGCTCTGTTATTCTCTTGCGCCGACGGACTCCCCCAAAAAAGAAATAACAACGGTGGTGCAGGTTATGGCGGTGGCGGTTGTGGGGGTGGTTGCGGTGGTTGTGGCGGCTGTGGAGGTTGAGATTTTATTCGACTTTGTTGAAAAAAATAAAATAACAGTCAACTACTTATGGATTGTTGTCTAGTGTAATTTTTTTATACTATTGTAAGACAAAAGTTTGATACTAATACAAACAATACAATTTCTGATTCTAAAAGCAATTAGTTATTATACCTTCGATCAAACGTATGTTAATTTCAAGAGATGGCCCTCTCTGATTAACAGGGAGGAGCAGAGAATATGATGACCACACTCTTAAGGATTTATAATGTGGAAGCAGACCATGAAATTAATCATGTGACTCCAATATTAGTATATATATCCTTTTAGTATACGTACTCTTAAGGATTATAATGTGGAAGCAAACCATCAAATTAATCACGTGATCACTCCAATATTAGTATATATATAACCCTTGTTTTGTGTGTTTGATGTTCAGATTTATTACTTGGTATAAAATTTTGTGGATTCAGGGCCATGTTTCTGATTGATGTTTGGTACAAGTAGCACTCTACATTACTCTGCAATATTGGGAAGACACTTCCCATCAAAAGTAGCTTGTGAGTAACAAAATTATCAAATTGTTTGTGTTGCAATATCAAGATGATTAAAGCCTTGGATACTAAACACAAAGTTTTGATAACAATAAGAGGGAATTTCTTAATATTTGCACTTCATTATTTTAATGCATGGAATGGTTAAGATCTGTTTACAAAGTTGCCAATACTAGTCAAAGGGATACTTAATGTTCATGTTCCATACTCTATAACACTATTTATAATTTTATATAAATTCTCTAAGAGCATCTTCAACTCTCCCCTAAATATCTATTTTAGAGTAAAAGTTTCCTCCAACTCTACGCTATTTTCACCACTACTAACTGTAATGTATTTTTATTTATATAATAAATTTTAAATTAAAATAAAATCATAACAATAATTTTTATATAAAAAAAAATTAATGGGGTCAAATTCGTTAATATTATTGATAACATGTACTATTAGTAACTATTGATAAAATAAATAAAAAGAATATACTCAGAATATTCTTTTTAGAGTAGAAAAATAGAGTCATACATTGGAGTAAAATTCATCTCTATTTTAGAAATTCTCTATCTTAGAGTAAAAAATAGATAAATATATTGGAGATGCTCTAAGGCACATATGAAAACTTTATTTGATGTTGTTAAGGCTGTTGAATCGTTGTAGATGTAATAGTTGTATTTAAGCATAACTGTTTTAGAAGAAGTAATGCCATCGAAGCTTGCTTTACAACAGCCTCGTTTTTCGTATTGAATAACATGGTCCTTTTTCTCTGAAGCTTTCAATTTATTCATGTAGTAAGAGGTAGGATTCCAGTTTTGCTTGATGGCGGAACATATGTTTTTAAAGCGCTGGCTGATGTAATGACACTGTTTATTTAGTTTGATGATGCCGATATAAATGTAATGTTTGTTATGTATTTTACACAGAGATTACAACTCTTTATATACTAAGCTACTCCTCTATACATGGGAAGAATATATGTTAGAAGTAATTGAGAATATACACTTGAGAGATTGATGGGAATCAGATCATCAATCAGATAATCTTAACGTGATATGATTCCGTAATATGCCCCCTCAAGATGGAGGAAGGTGGCGGACTCCAATCTTGTCACGCGGATAAAGAAACAGTGCACGTGAGAGTGGTTTAGTCAATGCATCAGCCAATTGGTCTTTGGTTGAGACATCTGAGACCCGAAGCTTGCCGGTTTGAATAAGTTCCCTAATGAAATGGTAGTCGATGGAAATGTGTTTCATTATTGAGTGAAACACCGGATTTGCGCAAAGATATGTGGCTCCTATGTTGTCACATAATATTGTTGGAGACCCACGCATATTAAGCCCAAGTTCAGAAAGTAGAGAAAGAACCCAAAGCAGTTCGGAAGCAGTATTTGCCACGGCCCTGTATTCGGCTTCAGTAGACGATCGAGTAACACTCTTTTGCTTCTTGGAATACCATGAGATAGGTTGACCTCCGAGGTAAATAATATAAGCGTTTGTAGATACACAGTCACTACGATCCCCTGCCCAGTCTGCATCAGAAAAGCCATGAAGTGATAAGGGATTGCCTTTGCGAAGGAATAATCCATGGGAAGAAGTCCCCGCAAGATAACGTAATACGCGCTTCGCCGCCTGCCAATGGTCAACAGTCGGAGAATGCATGAACTGGGATAAGCGATTTACAGCATATGCAATGTCTTGCCTGGTGAAGGCAAGATATTGAAGACTGCCAATGAGAGTTTTGTACTCGGTGGGATTAGAATGAGGTTCGCCGAGAGGTTGTAGCTTGGGCGTAGTAGCTAAGGGAGTCGTGACTGGTTTCGCATCCTGCATCTTCATCTTGTTCAGAAGGTCTAAAATATATTTTCAATGATTGAGGTGTTATCCACCAGGTGATCGAATAACCTCAATGCCCAAGAAGTACGATATATCCCCCATGTCCTTTATTGAGAAACGAATGGCCAGATGAGTGATGATGTTGTCAACAGCGGTCGTCTCGTTTCCTGTAACAAGGATATCGTCTACATAGACCAAGACATAGAGCAGAGTGCGTTGTTGGCGATAGACAAAAAGAGAGGTGTCAGAAAGGCAACTGATAAATCCCAGACTTACAAGATACTTCTTGAGTTCCAAGTACCACGCACGGGGAGCTTGTTTGAGTCTGTACAAATTTTCTTGAGATGACATACATAGTGTGGCCGATAGTGTGGCCGATCAGGATCAACAAAGCCTTGAGGTTGAGAGACGTAAACATCTTCAGTTAATGTACCTTGTAGAAAGGCGTTGTTGACATCTATTTGTCGAGTTGGCCAAAAACGAGCCACAAAGACTTCCAATACAATTCGGATGGTGGTTGATTTTATTACCGGACTGAAGGTTTTTGCATAATCAACACCTTGCTGCTGATGAAAACCTCTGGCCACCAACCGAGATTTATACTTGTCCACACTGCCATCAGGAAGAAACTTCGTTCGAAATATCCATTTAGTGTCAATGACATTATATGAGGGATCTGGGGGTACCAAGTCCCAGGTGTGAAAACGAAGTTGTGAGTCGAACTCAGCAGACATTGAATTTCTCCATCGATCATCTTGTAATGCTTGATTGATAGTTCGAGGCTCGGCATGGGTGTTAGAGGTTAGGACCGCGGAGAGGGTGAATTTGGATGTAGGTTTGGTTATGTTATTTTTTGCTATAGTTTTCATGGGGTGATGATTTTGAGGAAGGTGATTATTTGGTGGTTGTGATTGAGGTGGGGATACATGTTGTGGTGATGGTTCGGGTGAGTTACGGGACGCAGACGATGTGGTCAAGTGAGGAAAGTTTTGAGAAGATGTAGGTGTGATGGGCTCCGGAGAATAATGGGCCAATGATGAAGAATTTGTATGGGCCGAGTTAATGGGCTCACTTATGTTTGTAGTGAACTCACCATGTGGAGATGAGGAGGTCGACTCTGATTTCTGGGAACATATCTCGTTGTCGGGGTGTGAACTTGCCGATGAAGATGAATTGAGCAAAGCGACCGGTGAGGAGGATCCCGGCAGTGACGAGATGTGCGGATGTTCCGACGGTGATGAGTGATTCAGAGAGACGACATCGGAGCGCCGTGACGAGGAGGCGGAAGATGTTGATGACGGCACCAAAGATCCATTCGTTGGGGAAGAATCAGAGCCCGGGGTTCCATTTGTTACCGGCGAAGATGGCTCCATGAGTGGTGAGTCGTTGTGATGGACAGGGAGGGATTGTGTGAACCATGAGAGGGGTCGTACGAATCTGGGGAAGGAGATGGGTCGGTAGTCATAGAAAGAAAGGGGAATTTTGTTTCATCAAATACTTCATGTCTAGATACATATATACGTTGGATTGAAGGGTCTAGACATAAGTAAGCACTTTGGGTTAAGGAGTAGCCTGGGAAGATACATGGTTTAGAGTTGGATTGGAGTTCGTGAGTATTGTAGGGTTTTAGCCAGGAAAAACACAGGGAACCAAAATCTTGAGTTTGTGATAGTTAAGGGTTTGGCCAAAGAGTTTGTGATATGGTGATTGATGGGAAAGGGTAGGAGTGATCATTTTGTTTATGAGAAACACTGCCGCGAAAAAGGCATAGGACCAGTATGTGTGTGTGGGGGGGGGGGGAATNTCGACGATATGTTGGTGCCTTCTTTCTGCGATTCCATTATGTTCAGGGGTGTGAGGAGGTGAAGTGAAATGACTGATGCCATGTTTAGACAAAAATGGACGAAGAGCAATGAACGCACCGCCATTATCAGAGAAAAGGGTGCCAATTTTTGCTGAGAAGCGGTTTTCAACAAGAGAGGTAAATGTGATGAATATTTCTTTAACTTGTGATTTTCTCTGTATTGGGTAAAGCCAAATATATCTGGTAAAGTGATCAACCAGAATAAGATAGTATTTGAAATTGTCGATGGAAACAATAGGAGATGTCCAAACATCGATAGAAAAAAATCTTCTCTTCTCTTACGTTTGTTCTGCTCTCATGGCCTCCACCGAGTCCAGTGAAACAATCCTTGTTCCTGACTCCCCTGCTCTTCTTCACATCAATATGTCCAATGTCACCAAGCTCACTGCTTCCAACTTCATCGTTTGGAGCACACATGTCCACGCTCTACTAGATGGATATGGTCTTGTTGGTCATATCGATGGATCCNGAATGGAGCTGTCACTACAAACAAAGTTTACACAGTGTGGAAGAGACAAGATAAGCTCATAAATAGTGCGTTACTTGGTGCCATTACTATCTCCCTTCAACCACTACTGACTTCAACCACTATTGCTGCAGAAATATGGACCAGGCTCACCAACACATATGCATGTCCCTCACGAGCTCACATCCGCCAACTCAAACGTCAACTGGATACTTAAGACTAAAGGAACCAAGTCCATTACTAAATATTTTCAGGGATTCACCACCCGCTTTGAGCCCCTTGCCCTTTTGGGTAACACCAACGGTCATGAAGATCAAATCGATTACATCAGCAAAGGTCTTCATGATGACTATCAATCAGTCATGCTTCAGATTCAAGGTAGCGAAACCTCACCATCTCTCATTGAGATTCATGAGCGTTTGATCAATCAAGAGACAGATCTATTCATAGTTGCTGCCATCACTCCCTCGACACTTCCCATCTCAGCCAATCCGGCTCATCATCGCGGTAACACTTCTGGTAACAACTCCTACAATCGTTATTAGCAAAAATCAAATTCCAAAGGTAACCTACACAACAATTGGCAGAATCACTCGTCCCACACATCAATCAATGGTTCCAAACCATACATGGGCAAATGGCAGTGGTGTGGTATCACTGGTCACACTGCCAAACGTTGTAACCAGCTGCTATCAAACACTTCTGCTCCACCGCCTCCTCCTATGGCTCCCTGGCAGTCCCAACCACGTGCTCATGTCACCACTGCAAATCATACACCAGCAAACCCGTGGCTACTAGATTTTGGTGCCACTCATCACATTGCTTCAGATTTGGCAAACCTCTCCTTCCATCAGCCATATAATGGCAGCGAGGAAGTGGTCATTGGTGATGGTAAGGGGCTGCCCATCACACACACTGGTTCGGTTAACCTTCCCTTACACAATAAATCTCTTGCTCTGATACCATATAAATGTAATGTTTGTTATGTATTTTACACAGAGATTACAACTCTTTATATACTAAGCTACTCATCTACACATGGGAAGAATATATGTTAGAAGTAATTGAGAATATACACTTGAGAGATTGATGGGAATCAGATCATCAGTCAGATCATCTTAATGTGATATGATTCCGTAATAGCCGATAGGGAAAGGCTTAGTCTATGGGCGTGCAGCTAATTGAGATTATTATGGCACTTTCTGGTTGTCCTACCATTAATGTCATAACCAGAAACCATGTCAGGACTGAGGATGAGTGACTTCACTCTATGCTCCCATCCAAAAAACTTAGTCAGACAGTTGCACAAACAGTGATCACATACTGTCAATGTACATATATAAAAAGCTCCACTTTAAAAAATGTGATTACTACGCTTGGACTTTTATCAGCTGTTTACTTTGGTGGTTATGTAAATCCTGTAAGAGAGATGATTAACAAAATTATCAAATTGTTTGTTAACTGGGACATACGATNTAAAAAATGTGATTACTACGCTTGGACTTTTATCAGCTGTTTACTTTGGTGGTTATGTAAATCCTGTGAGAGAGATGATTAACAAAATTATCAAATTGTTTGTTAACTGGGACATACGATACTCTCTCTCTCTCAAACAACATCTGTTTGTCATAAAAAATGATCAGACCGTTCTTAGTANTACTCTCTCTCTCTCAAACAACATCTGTTTGTCATAAAAAATGATCAGACCGTTCTTAGTATTGTAAGGTTTTGGAGTTCATCATCATCCAAAATGACTAAACTGTAATTGTTACTGACTGAATAAAGAGAAAAAATGATCAGATGGTTCTTCGTTCGTTCTTAATTTTTTTGTAGGTATCCATTAGACGTGATTTAACTGCTCAGATGGATGGTTAAGAGCATATATTTCATGTCAACTCTGTAACAAAGGAACTTATCTTTGATCTTGAACCTTGCCTAAGGGGACCATAAGGTTCTCGTCTAAGCTTGTTCATATCGAATATGCTGGACACTATAAGATGGTTCATCTCTCCAATGGAGCTATTTTTAAAACCAAGGTAGCAACTACTTGTCCTTTGCAAACATATATGAGGCTGGTCTAGTTCATTGCAAACATATCTGAGGCTGGTCTTGTCCTTTCATCTAAGCTCTGTATTCTTAAAGCGCTTAGAATTATATCAAGTCTATGTTCTTAAAAACTCAATTATATCTACTCCATTGTAAGATATACTTGATGAGTTTGATCATAACAAACCTATGTCATGGTGCACCAGGTATGTGAAACTGCACAAAAATTATGAGTATTTTACCTTTTTGTTATGTGTGGTCCGTTGGTAACAACCTCTCTATGAAGTATACCTTTCAGTGATTATTACCTTGAGTGATCACTGCAGTAATTTGCAACTTATTTCTAGCAAAGGTAGTACAACAAAGCGTATCAAGTGGCCGTATTGTTTAAGTTTTGTTTTGGTTAAATTGTGTAACCTATCTCATTACTGTATGATGAAGAAACAGAATATTAGTCAAGATGAAGAGAATTCATCTCTTCAAACTTTGGGCCAAGAAGAAACAATTGAGAG
>OVAP01005646.1:0-12792 GCA_900406295.1 Aurinia saxatilis
TATTTTCGTATTTATAATTTATAATATTTTTGGTTTATAATTTATAATTTATGATTTATGATTTATAATTTATAATTTCCAAAAAAAAAATACAAAAACAATAAAAACCCGTCGGAAATCCGTCAGTTTCCAGTTATACGTCCGTCGGAAAGCCGTCGGTTAATAACCGTCGGAAAGCCGTCGGTTAATACCCGTCGGAAAACCGTCGGTTNCAATATGCCCGTCACTTTACCGTCACAGTTTTCCGACGGGCGTGTAACCGACAGATTTCCGACGGGATTTCATTTCCGACGACGTGGATCTGACGGCGGTGGTCCGTCGGATCCCCGTCGGTTTTGGCATTTTCTGACGGTTTTCCGACGGGATTGTCCGTCAGATATACCGTGTTTTCTTGTAGTGACGCTCTCAATTCTTACCACTCATTGAGGAGTTCTGGCACTAAACGGATGTTTTATATCGGTGTACTTCAGCTATTCAACAATTCTCCAAGAAGTTGAAAGATCTAAAACCTTTGCTAAGAAGATTGACGAGGGAGACTTTAGGGGATTTGTCCACCAAAACGAAGGATGCTTTTGCTTGACTTGTGCCTTAAACAACACACAAATAATCTCCCACCAAACCAGGACAATCAACATGCAGAATCTGACGCTTATACGCATTGGGAACATATTTCGTATTTAGAGGAAGCATACTTGCGTCAGAAGTCGAAGCTAGATTGGCCCAATGTGGGTAATCCAAAGAATAAGACGTTTCATAGAACTGTGCGAATTAGGGAAGTGTGTAATGGTATGCGCGAAATTCAAAATCCAAATGATGAGATTCTTGATATGCCCAAAGTTTTAACCCTAAAACTAACTGTATGAGCACAACTAATACATTGTAATATTTAGGGATCAGATCCACATAGACTTAAAGTTGCACTATAAATATTATATTTAAATCAAGCTAAGTAAATTAAATAAATTGACTAACAAAAATAATTATGAAAATAGATTGAAAATTGATTTAAATTCAATAAAACGAAAGTTAGGCTTTCAGAAATCCTTTGGGTACATCCGAATTGAAGATAGTAGACTGTTAGGAATTTATTAAAAACCGTTCCAGAACTTGAAACACTTTTGTAAAATCAATCAACTGCCACTGCGAATACTATCTATGTCTAAATCCTAGAATTTCAAATTTCTTTGCAAATTCATTCAATTAAGACAAACATTAATTTCATGTTCAATATGTTCACAAAATTCTTAAACCAAATTTCTTTGTGAATATGAATTTTGCTCATCTAAAATAATTCTAGTAAATTAATTATGCTTTCACATCAATTAATTAACTTACTATCTAGATTCTAAGTTAGCAAATTAAAACTAGCAATAAACACAATTTTAGATAAAGAACTAGATGATTTTCCTAACAAGTAATTCTAATATATCAGTTCATCTTAAACCCTATAATAACCCTAAGCTTAACAAACTAACTACTCACACATATTAACTGAAACAATCAACATGATGAAAGAAGAATGCATGAAAAGAGATAAAAAATCAAATAAATAAAAAGGGTTTAGAATTTCTTCTTTACGAGGAGAATCTTCTTCCTAAAAGCTCTAGAACAACTTTCTTGCTCAACAGTTCCGTCATAATACGGAATCTTGATGATTTTTCTTTGATCTGGAATGCGAGATACGATTATCCTTGGTGTGAAGGGTGTCTTCTGGATTCCCCTAGCACGATATCGATCTCCGGAGCACAGCTGGTCGCTTTGTGGATTTGAGATCGCACCTCGCGGATGGTGGCTTTGGTCCTTCAAAACGATGCTATGAGTTGAAGGATCTCTGCCTTGTGGATGCCGAGTTCTTTATTTTCGGAGAATTCTTTAGGGTTATCTCTGTATACAAATCACCTAGGGATGGTTTCATCTCCAGGCTGCTCCGAGTTCTCTGGCATGCGAGTTTCGGCATGTGGAGTCGGTTCTCTTCTTCGATCTTCGTCCATGTGAGGTTCCTTGTTAGCCTCATCGGTGTTGTTGGTCAGGTCGACGATCCTTTTTTATCCTTGAGGATGCTCCACTGGTTAGTAGTGTTTCTACGAGTGATCGGTCTCATTCCGACGGGAGGAACTGCTCCGAAGAGTCTTCTGGAAGATTTTCGTGGCTGGTTACATAGAGATTATTTAATGGTTTATTTGTGATTTTTATAATTAATATTATTAAACTAGAGATTTTCTATTTTTCTATTAAAATATTTATTAATAAGAAATATTTGTAATTTTTTTACAGTTATATATATTTTATGTTGTTGATCTATACTCAACTGCTATTATGACCGTTAATAACCAGTGATTAATATTCCGTAATTTTACTAATTTTAATCACTATATTAATCATATAAATCGTTTGGTAACACTTGAAACTGTAACCGCCAATATTCGCAAACTTCCACAATCACAACCGGAACCACACCTACAACATTAAACTAGCAAGACCCTTGATCATTCAAAACCACTGTTGTCAAAAATGCAAATGCATACGTGGTGAACCAAAAATTTTAAAGAAAAAAAAAAAATATATATATATATATATTAATAAAATTAAATATACATTTATGATGGGACCCATTCTTTTCCATCATGCTCATTATCATTATCGTTATCATCTTCTTTCTTCCTCTCTTTCTCAATTATTTAGATTTTTCTGTAATTAAATATTTTAGGTTTTCTGCAGAAGGAGACGTTTCCTCGTTTTTGTGCTGTTTGGATCTTCTGACACACTTCACTTTTTCGTATAAACTTTCAATTTTTCTAATCCCGTTATTGCCATATCTAAAAATATTACTATATTCCTGATTTATGTTTAATCTATCTTGTGTTTCGAAAAATGTAAACTGCATTAGATTTTATATTTGTTATATAGGTACTACGCACCAAAAGCAAAACCACAGGACTTTTAGTATTATATACATCAATTCAATGGCAACACAGGGATTTTGTGAATTCACTTTGATACACAGTAATATCTTTATTTAATATGCTAAAGATATTCTATGATATGAACTTGGTGACATTAATATTACAAATTTTAGTCTTATCCTATATAATATTTTAGTATGTTCAAATTTCTTTGCCATTTTCAGTGTACAGTCTGAATTGTATAGATGATAAAAAGTCTGCAACTATAGTAATCTCAGGAATACTTTATGTTCAGGATTGTAGCTATATCAATAAAGAGAGATTTGGATTGAGATGCGTGTGGGATTTCTTTTTATTAAATATTTGTATATATAATGGTAAATAAGAAAATGATATGATTCCAAATTGGACACGACATACATATCACTATGTCTTGATGTGATAACATTTTTTTCCTCTAAAAAATTATATAAAAAAGAGGGTGTTTGGTTGTTAGGTTATGTGGGTTCATTACCTGGTCAATACATAAAAAGGCCAAAGTCATATCATACAAGTTCCTTTGTTTTTCGACACACTCCCAAGCACATCAATCCTAAATCCTTAATTATAAGATATTTTTACACACAACTATATGCCTATGAAGTTGAAATCCTTGAACTTCAAGATTGTTATCCTTTTGAGGCTGGATGCCGAACTGAATATCAAATATAAACATATATAGTAAAAATTATAACATTTACAGTTTAGCAAATTACTAAATATAAAGTGCAAGATAACTTATATAGTAAGATCAATTATGAACTTGATATCTAAAATAAACTTCAACATGGTTGGAATGTCCATTTAGTATATTAATGAAATCATAACATAATATAATATTAGTTGGTGATGAACGTAAACATACAAAAGTAAAATTTTGCAGATCATACAAGTATGAAAATGAATATAAATTAATCAAGCGCGGTAGCATGCAGGTAGGAATTGACTTGGGACAAATCATATGTTACCATTGACTTGATAACTTATATCAGTCGTGATTTTGACTCCCACCGGCAATTAAGTTACCATTGTTTCGATTTCGACTATTGTGTTGTAAAATTACATAGCATGAGTTAGTATGTCTTTTGAAGAGTAAAGTTATTTTCATGCAATGAAATGGAAAAAAAATCCACTTTGGTTATACCGACCATAGCACAAAAGATAGAAAGAAAAGGAGGGAAAATGGTGGCGTACTAAGACTGGGAAGATTAATGAGTGAAGGAAAAGATGGGTATCTTTTTTTCTATCCTCTCTCTCTCTCTCTATCTCTCTCACTAGATACACATATAATTTCGTCTTTTTATATATATATATATATATAACTACTTATATCTCAGCTTTATTTTTTAATGTATTTTTATATTTCCCCTTTGAGCTAGAAAAGAGTTGCAGAGATCTTTGAGTCTGACACAGAGAGACCAAACTTCACATAGCACAATCACACACATCTCCATAAACACAGGTATATATATATATATATATATAAGTGTATATTCGATCGTGTGTGTGTGAGTCTGTCTCTCTCCCCCTCTCTGATAGATGAAATTCTCTAATGTAACTTTCCTTTTGCAGCTTGAGATGATCATGAAACACGTGCATCCTCAGATCTCTATCAATCCAGGTTCTTCATCTTTCTTTCTCCTCTTTTTATTTTTTATATTTTTTCAATTTTCCCTCCCCTCCCCCTTAACTCCAATATTTTATTATTTTATTTTCAATCATGATTTTATCTCTTAGTTTTTCCATCACCTTCGATCTCCCTTTCTCACAAAACCATAATTCTTCTTCTCTCTTTCAACTCTATAGATCCATAGGAACTTATAGTTTTCTTTTTGGTTCTTGCTTTCTATGATTAATCTGCAGCTAGGTGAAACAAGAAGATCAAGAATCAAAGAAAACGACTCCGTTTTACTCGTTAGATGGCTGCTTACTTCCATGGAAACCCACCAGAGATCTCAGCCGGATCCGATGGTGGTTTACAGACGTTGATCCTCATGAATCCAACGACTTACGTTCAGTACACCCAACAAGAAGATGACTCCAACAACAACAACAACAATCATACAAACACAAACACAAGCACAAACACAAACAACAGCTTCGTGTTCCTTGACTCACACGCGCCTCCTCCGCAGCAAAACACGAGCCAACAGTTCGTCGGAATCCCACTCTCCGGCCACGAAGCAGCTTCCATAACAGCCGCCGACAACATCTCCGTACTTCACGGTTACCCTCCGCGCGTGCAGTACAGTCTCTACAATAGTCACCAAGTGGATCCCACTCACCAGCACCAAGCCGCATGTGAAACTCCACGCGCGCAACAAGGCCTCTCTTTGACGCTCTCCTCTCAACAACAACAGCAGCAACAACATCATCAGCAGTCTCTCCACGTCGGGTTCGGGTCAGGGTCTACAGGATCGGGCGTATCGAACGGCATAGCAAATCTCGTTAGCTCCAAGTACTTGAAAGCAGCACAAGAGCTTCTTGACGAAGTGGTCAACGCTGATTCTAATGACATCAACGCTAAATCACAACTATTCTCGTCCAAGAAAGGGAGTACTGGAAACGACAAAGCTGTCGGAGAATCATCTGCCGGCGGTGGTGGGGGAGGAGAAGCTTCTGGTGGCGGAGGAGAAGCCTCCGGGAAACGTACGGTGGAGCTAGGCACGGCGGAGAGGCAAGAAATACAGATGAAGAAAGCAAAACTGAGTAGTATGCTTCATGAGGTAACTCCAATATATACGTATTATATACAATAATCATATCTACCCATACTTATGTAGTGCTCTCTTATATCACACATGAAGTGGACTTGAAAAGCTACATATCCCTAAGAGTTTCGGTCATTTTCATTTCATATTATATATAGTTTTTTCTCTCTTTTTAAAAAAAATCTTCTTCTGATTTCACTCTTATAGAAGATGATGAGTTCTCTCTTTTTGTCCTTCTCTTAATTGATTTTGGAAAGATTCTCAACTTTTTAATATATAAATATAGAAGTACTATAACGTCCCTTGTTCTCCCTCAATCATCTTACGTACGTTGTTTGCTTGGGAAAATGAAAAGGTGGAGCAGAGATACAGACAGTATCACCAGCAGATGCAGATGGTGATCTCGTCGTTCGAGCAAGTGGCGGGAATAGGGTCAGCGAAGTCATACACGTCGCTTGCACTGAAGACCATATCGAGACAGTTCCGGTGCTTGAAAGAAGCGATCGCTGGTCAGATAAAAGCTGCCAACAAGAGTCTTGGCGAGGAAGATTCGGTCTCCGGTGTTGGTAGGTTTGAAGGGTCAAGGCTCAAGTTCGTGGACCATCATTTGAGACAGCAGAGAGCTCTACAGCAACTTGGAATGATTCAACATCCTTCCAACAATGCTTGGAGACCTCAACGCGGTCTCCCCGAACGAGCTGTCTCAGTCCTCCGTGCTTGGCTCTTTGAACACTTCCTTCACCCGTAAGTAACCCCACAACATATATTATCCATTCTCTTCACTTGGACACAAACTAAGTCTTAAATAACTTCTTTCGACTTTGTTTGTAATTAGATACCCTAAGGATTCGGATAAGCACATGCTAGCTAAACAAACCGGACTCACTCGTAGCCAGGTACGTTTCAATGACTCATGTGTTATTGAGTTCTTGAACTTGTGTTATATATCACTAAGCTCTTATATCTTTGAATGTAGGTGTCGAACTGGTTTATAAACGCGAGAGTTCGGCTATGGAAACCGATGGTGGAAGAGATGTACATGGAGGAGATGAAGGAGCAGGGGAAGAATATGGGATCCATGGAGAAGACACCTCTGGACCAAAATAACGAAGATTCTGCTTCCAAATCAACCAGTAACCAAGAGAAGAGCCCCATGGGTGGAGGCGGCGCGGACACTTACCATCTGAATCCCAATCACAATGGGGACTTAGAAGGCGTCACGGGAATGCAAGGAAGCCCCAAGAGACTAAGAACCAGCGAGGAGACTATGATGCAGCCGATAAATGCGGATTTCAGCTCGAACGAGAAGCTCACAATGAAGATTCTAGAAGAACGGCAAGGGATAAGATCAGACGGAGGGTACCCGTTCATGGGGAGTTTCGGACAATACCAAATGGATGAGATGTCGAGATTCGATGTAGCTGTCTCCGACCAAGACCTTATAGCGCAAAGGTATTCAGGAAACAACAATGGCGTGTCCCTCACGTTAGGGTTACCCCACTGTGATAGCTTGTCGTCCACGCACCATCAGGGTTTCATGCAAAACCACCATGGCATTCCAATAGGAAGAAGAGTGAAGATAGGAGAAACAGAGGAATATGGAGCTGCGGCCATCAACGGTGGCGGCGGCTCGGCCACAACCACGCATTCATCTGCCGCTGCAGCCGCGGCTTACAATGGGATGAACATACAGAACCAGAAGAGATATGTGGCTCAGTTATTGCCTGATTTCGTTGCTTAAGCAACCAAAAAAGGTTACTATACGTTTTTAGTATTTAATTAGTATATAGTTTTTCTTATACCATTGAACCAAAACAAAGAACAAAATTTAATTTTAGTCTTTGGTTATGTATGGCCAGCGGTTGTATATCGATTTTGTAATTTCTTCTTTTTTTTCGTTACTATTGGGGGATGGATAGAATTTCTATGTATATGAATTAGTTACGTGTAATAGCTTGCTCTCGGGTGTATACCAACATATATTTTTACTTTCATAGCATTGTAATAATAAAACAGTGAATTGAGTTACTCGAAATGCTATACATATAGTGAATTGGAACTTGGAAACCCATCTTATATTTGTTTCTTAATAAGTGGATATAGATATGTATTATATGTTGGAAGCATGTTGCACAGTTAATTCATTTTTCAAATAGATTTCCTCTAACTAATCAAATTCTAATGCTTAAGATTTTAAGTAATCCACATACATTTTCAGTTTTCTCAACTCACAGCAAATAATATAATTTCCAAAAAAATAAATATGAAATACAAAATTTAAGGAACAAAAAGCTGTTAAATATAATTTTTATTAATGTAAACCTCTTATAATTATACAGTAAAAAAGAGTATCAAACTATTAGAAAACTGACAATATAGATAGGAGAATCTTTGTATGTAGATTGGAGCTATATGTATTAAGGCTGACAATAATTGAGACAATGAAACTTCAAGACTTATAAGCTTATGGTGATGATTGATTTTGGAGAGATTTGTAAGGATACGCCTACTGCCTCCAAGAGATATGCAACTATTTTCATTTTCTGCCCCACCAAGGACCCAAAGAGCCTCCAACAGACATATTTGGTTATATTGAAAATATATAAATTTAAGTGAGGCCCATGAGTCATGAGGCACATAAGCCTAATCGAACGTGTTGAATACTCAGACTGGACGCATACAAATACAAATAATATCTCAGTCCATCCTGTTTAGCAACAGAGTCAGCACAATCATGTGAATCCAATGTAGGAGATGAGGTTCCGATTTAATAAGGCTTGTTACTCGTTTTGAGGTTCTCTCCAACATCACCACTTTGTTTAGGCCCAATTACTAAACTCTTCTTTTTTAATGAGATGATCTTTTAGACTTCTAAGCTCTTTTTCTTGGCATCATAACATTTAACTCAAGGGTTTATCATTGTATACGTTATCGACAAAAGATACATAAAAGCCTTGGTGAAGCCTACAGTCTGTTTTGATCAAATGAGATGTAACCGGATTGGTTTGGATTTTATAATTGACACAATTCTTGTAAGAGAATGAAAAAGATGATAACAACTGAAGAAAAACTTTTTCATTTTTCTCAAAGTTTCATATTATAATATTAAGCCTATTTATATTACTGACGAGTCTTAAATTATAAAATGAAATTTTAACACTCAACCATTAATGTTAAAGATTAATTCGATCAACTTTTTCAATCTGATTCACTCTTTTATATGTTCTATCTGAGTCATAATTGCACAACTTGTACTTTTATCCTTTTCTTGCTAGTTGGTTTTGTGCAGTTTGGAAGAAAGCATCACTGTTTTGTTTTTATCGTTAAACAGAGATTATATCATTGATGAGATCATATTTTCCGGGGATTTGCTATGTGAAACAAAAAAAAACTCAGAGCTTTCCATGTATCCTGTTTATGTGGAACATTTTGATGTAGACCCAAAGTGGGATCTTCTGCATCTCAGGCTCAGCCTCCTCTGCAATAAGACTCCATCTTGAAACAATCATTGGAACATTACACAAGTTAATATCATACCCTTCAAAATTTTGCATGAACATCGTCATTATTTATATGGAATTTAATCGTCGTTTGATCCACCAAAAAGACTTCAATCCATACAGACTTATCCCCGAATTTTCATATCTTATTCACCAAAATATAAATCTGCCTTATGTATGGAGTTTTTGGTAGAAAGTTAACCACCGATATATCTTCCCAGAGAAGGGGAGCATCTACAAACACGTCATGTGGAATACTCACTGTTTTCTTGCAATCAATCTCTTCCACTTGGAAATCAAACTTTGATAGTTTCTACAACTAATACCATGACCAACATCGATATTTTACTATATATTTTAAGTACTATTTTACTATATATTTTATGTACTTTTTGTGACGAAACGATATGATATCAGTATTAAAACTGATATTTTCATTATTTTCTAGTTTTCAATGTATTTTTAAGTCACTAGGGAGATTAATTTACGACTAACTTGCATAGTTAACGAGATTAATCTATCTAGGTCTTGAGTAGCTTAATCCATGAACCTTGGAGGAGGATTCTCTTACATCCAACACTTGTTAATTTAAATTTATCTTTAATTTTCTTTCATAAATTCATTAAAAAAACTCCTAAATATCGTATTTTATCGCTTAACTTAAAGGGTTGACTTGTGTAGGCTACACGTACTATCGCGTTTCCTGTGCTATCTACACAAACTAATGACCTCTCTAACGAACTACATAATTAATATAAACTCTTAAAAGAACTACACAAACTAATCGATTTGTCAATTTTCCCCATTTGAAATTGAAATTGATTATCTGAGTTCATTAACCGCATAATCGTGTTTAGCTTAATTGCGTTTGCATTAAAAAAATTATTTTAATCCCAAACCGGTTTCATTGCCGAACCAATTAAACCAAACCGGCTTAACCGGATTTACTTATGTTCTCCGCAACTCGCGATGTATTCCAGATAGAAATCAAAACTGGAGACAAAAAATCTAGGGTTCCTATTTTGATTTGGGAAAAGTGAAATTCGAGTGTGAGCAAATCAACGACATCGGGAAAGAAAAATGAGCTACTCATCGTCGGGTTCAAGCAGAGTGACTTCGGGAAGAACACATCGTGGTATTCCGAAGGCATGTTGGTGTGGGGAGAGCATCGTAAGATACACTTCGACGACAAAAGAGAATCCGGGTCGAAGATTTTATCGATGTGCCATCGCTCTGCAGGTATTATGTTGCACCTTGAATCCGTATTAGATAGTTTCATAATAAAAATGTTGGTGTGTGCGTGTGTGCGTGTGTGTGTGTGTGTGTGTATGTGTGTGCGTGTGTGCGTGTGTGCGTGCGTGCGTGTGTGCGTGCGTGTGTGCGTGTGTGTGTGTGTGTTTGTGTTTGTGTGTGTGTGTGTTAGATAGTTTCATAATAGGAATGTCGGATTGTGTGTGTGTTTGTATTTGAGTACAATTTAATCCATTGTCTTCATGTCTTAGAGGAAAAAAGGAACACCATTTGTTCCACTGGATTGATGAAGCTTTAGTTGAAGAAATTTAAATGGTAGACTTGAAGTATAGGCGAGTTGGAGAAGATGTTCAAGCTTTGAGAAAGAGTAGGTTGGAGCTTAGGGAGCATCATAAAACAGTTTTGGAGAAGATGGAGATAGAGCTTAAACAACATGTGAGTAAGATTGTTGAGAAAGAGGTCATGCTTGCTATGGAAAGAACGGGTCGTCACAACTTGTGCTCAACTTTGAAGACAATAGGTGTTGTAGTTGTGGTTTTAGGGACCTTAGTATATCTTTTTGAGAGCTTTGGTAGTACTCATTAACTTTGGAGCCACCTCTATCGATGTGTTTCAAACTCTTTGTTGTATCTTTAGTTTCATTTGGAAACTATGTGTGTTAATGTGAGTGACTGCTTTTAAACTCTATGTGTGTTAATGTGAGTGATTGCTTTTGTGGAATTATGTACCAATACTGTGTATTTACACAGTTTATTGAAGCAATGATCGAGTCTTTTGATTATGTCGGACTTAGCTTATATGGTCCATTTTGGGAACATGTTTTGAGCTATTGGAGGGGAAGCTTGGAAGATCCCAACCATGTTCTATTCACGAGCTGAAGACATAACAAAACAAGACTGAAACAAGTTCTTGACAAAAGGAATGACAATCTGAAGTTCTGAACACAACAAGAAGAAGAAACTCTCGGATCAAAATACACATCTTGATATTTTACTAAGACACTGATTTCTTCTCTTGATAAGACACAAATTTTTTCTCTTAATAAGATCTTTCATAATTGTTCCAGCCTCCATAAGTCTCCTCTTCATAACCCATACTTTTCCTAACAAAACCCACCAAAACACATCGTTGTTCAGATTATGACCATGTAAAACCAGAATAAAAAATGAAGCAAGATGACATTTTCTGCATCAGTTCCTTCCCTGCAAATATACATCAACACAAGCAGAATATTCATGCAAAGCACTGCAAATATCTAAAGAACTAACAATGCACATGGTTATATCTGGTTCATCTCTGCATTTTATTTTCTACCTAGCTATATAGATGCAACCGTGTCAAGGCAAACACAAATACACCATAAGACTGGTGGATTACCAAAAAATAATTGAAGAGGCATCCATTAGTTATCTCTTTGACTTGGTTGGGGTTGTGATGAAGAGGCATCAACCTAAAACAAACATAACAAACTGAAATATTAGACAAACTAAATCATGAAATACAAACAAACAAAAACAGTGATAAAGATAGACAAAGACAAACCTCATCTTGCCTAGCTTTCTTCCTTGGCTTCTTTGATGTCTTCGGGAGTATCTTTGGGTTCTTACAATTACCTCTGTGGTGTCCAGTTTGTCCTCAATTTGAGCAACGCCTAATCTTTAAGTGATTAGGCTTTGGAAACTTTGGACATCCAGCTGCATTATGATCAGACATTTCACACTTAGAGCAATGCATTGTGCGTCCTTCTGTTCCAAGCACTGCTTTCACTTGCTTCTTTTTCTTCTTTGGAGATTCATGTTTTCCTTTTATCCTTGGGTACTTCTACTTCTTTGTTGTTTTCTTTTTCCCGGGCAGAATTGACTCTTTAGGTGCTTTCACCAACCCATAACTAAAATCCATCCAAGCTCGTGGTCCTCTTAATGGATTGATTGCTCTCTCATAATTGTTTTTCCACATTGTTGTTGAGAAGATCCAAGAGACATAATCATCAACCTCCAAATGATCATCCAAACAAACTCCATAACAATGTTCACAAGGGATGTCACTTATTTGCCATTTGCCACAAGAACATGTACTCCTTAACATGTTTACCTTCTNAATGTTCACAAGGGATGTCACTTATTTGCCATTTGCCACAAGAACATGTACTCCTTAACATGTTTACCTTCTCATAATGACCATCTAAATAAACCTCATACATTCCATGCGTACCTTTGAAGACTTTGCACCTATAAGCTTTATCCTTCTCCTTTGCAAGAATATTTGTAACATACTCCGAAATCAACCCTTAAACTTGCTGGATTTTTTATGTCTCTTTGCCATGCGCTTCATTGCTTGCCTTCCACTACAAGAAAACACGCCATTTGCGAGGGAAATTTGCGACGCCGG
>OVAP01005647.1:0-12353 GCA_900406295.1 Aurinia saxatilis
ATCCATAGAGAAAATGATTGAAGAAATCATAATCAAAGATAATAAAGATAAAATAAATGATTTTGGGAAAACAAAAATCAAATCTTTAAGCATTAAGCTCTAGATGTCAAGGTTTACAAGAGGAGAGAGTTCTTGAAGTTTTCTCTCAAAGAGATAAGGATAAAATCTAGTTTATGGTACAAAAATGACAGCTAAAAGGTATTTAAAGGATAGGATAAGAGTTTGGACAAAGGGGATTAAGATAAGGTCAAAGGAAGAAGATAAGGATCCGTCAGACCATCATATCGGGTCCTTCATATCCGGTGTCCCACCATATCGGGTGAGACTCGATATGGTGGTACAGAGAGTCGGTCCGTCTATATCGCGTCCACCATATTGAGTCCCACTCGATATGGTGTTACATGAGACTTGAACTTGGGATTCTTCACTTCCTTGGCTCTCCTCTTTGGTCATTTGCTCATCCATTTGATCCTCAAGTATCCTCAATGTCCATTTAGCTCCAAAAGTACTTAAAACCATGCAAATATGCAATGCAAATGCAAGAATGCAAGCTAAAGTCCTAAATGCAAGCTAAGATGTTCAAAGTGAGTAAATATGCAACAAACTAACACAAATGCATAAGAAACAATGCTAAAAGATATGTAAAAAGGGGGTGAAAACATGCACAAAATACCACTTATCAAGTCGCCACCAACATAGTTCACATTTTCTTCTTCCACTTCCTCCTTTGTGTCTTCAATTCCAGCAAAAGAGACACTCTTCTTATTATCCTTCATCATGAAATCAAGCTTTTGATGCAGCTCTTCAATCCTTTGAGCTTCAGCAGTGTTTATCCTCTTGGTCCTATCGTATTTCATCCCTCGATTGTAAGAGCTGGCTGCCAAATTCTCAATCAACATGTAGGCACCCTCCTTGCTTTGTGTCATAAAATCACCATTGCTGGCCGAGTTAAATGCAGTCTTGTAATCCAAATTGACACCATCATAGAAGAGGCCTAACAGCTGCTCATCAGTGTAGCCATGATGAGGACACTCCATTTTGTACTCCTTGAATCTTTCCCACGCTTCACAAAAAGATTCACCAGATAATTGCTGAAAATTGGTGATCCTGTTCTTCAGAGCCATTGCCTTAGCTTTTGTGAAGAAGTGGTTAAGAAAAGCTGCTTTAATCTCTTCCCAAGTACGAAGAGATGCTGGAGGTAGAGTTTTGAGCCACTTCTCCGCCTTACCAATAAGTGAGAAAGGAAACAACATACACATCTGTAATCACTAGACGCGCCATTGGTGATGGTGTTGCACATGCGTTCATAATCATCAATATGATCCATCGGATTCTCATGAACCTGACCATGGAACTGATTTTGCTTCACCAAGGCAATCATCGGAGGCGTGACTTCGTTGCTTTGACCAAGGACACGAGCAGGACACATGGCTGTTGTATCTGAAGCTCCACTGGTGACAGCTTGTTGAGGATTAGTGCGCAGCTGTTTTAATTCCTCCTGCATCTTGCTCATCTGATCAAGGAGAGTATCATTGTCAATTTGATCAGCCATTGTGGCTGTTTAACTTGAAATACCAAAGAGAAAACAAAAAAAAACTAGTTAGTAAATAAATAAAATAAAATAAAACCAAAGAAAACAAGCAAATAAAATCCTAAAACTAAAGTAGAATTCAATAAACTAGAATTCAACGGCGCCAAAAACTTGATACACAAAGTTTTACTCTATGTATTCTAACTGCAAGTGCACATCAAATTCAGTTATAGTACTTAAGGATCGAATCCACGAAGACCAATAAATTGCAATCTAATTAAATCAGTTCTAAATTAATTAAGGACATGGGTTTTTTGTTGTTTACCCTTTTTGAGTTTTGGTATTTGAAAAATACCCTTTTTTAATGTTAATATATTTGTTTTATTTTAATAATAATATTTACTTTATCTAATTAAAAAAAATACATTAGGGAAATTATAGTTTTTCTTTTCAACGTTATATACAAAATAAATATGTTCGGGAGAGAAATTGAGTCATTATGGATTTAGATCTTCTACGATTTTCAGAAATTGAGTCCATTAAGAGATTTTTCAAACTTGCTCAAACCGATGATTCTTCTCTCTTCTCAAACACGGGTGGCAATTTACCAGCGAGAAGAAGTAACGATGCGAACGGCGTAAGAAAGAGATGACAGTGACAGTAATCGCCACAATCAAAGCTCTCTTTCTCTTTCGTTTAGGGTCAAGATTTTTAGACAAGAAGAAAACAACACTTCTTCCGATTCTCGCAATCCGATCTCACCACTGCCTCTGGTAATACCGATTCTCGCAATCCGATTATCGCAAGCCGGTAAGTTTGCAAAATCAAGCCACTGCCTCCATCGGTAATACCATGTACATAAAATTACTCTCTGAACTCTTTCTTATCACGATTTAGAATTGGGATCTTCTACGATTTTCAAAAATCTCATGACCATTAAGGCTTCAATTTTGTCAAACCATTTCAGAGCTCAGACGCGGCTTCTCAAAGCTTCGGCTTTAACTGTCTGCAGACTACTAACATGCTATCTTATGAATTCTTCGGTGTTTACTCCACCTTGAACCAAAACCATGTTGATTCCAGGAATACCAAAAGGTAACTTTGCTGCCTCTTGTAACTTTTCCCACATCTTTATACACGACGATAAGTACATTGACAACAATATGCAAGGTTGTTACTAATCATTTCAACTCAATTTCAAAGTCTCAAAGCTTCTTTACCGTTTCAAGTTCCTTGCGTCAGAAACAAACCTACTAACTTCAGTTGGATTTTCCGGTAATTTAAACCCTCGCAACGCGTTGATACTCAACACTCTTTTTAACTTCCCTTCTGATCTAACAATGTGAGGATTCTCATCTAAACTTGTTTAGGCCATGCATATCCGGTTTTCCAACTGGTTCAAGATTCCGTAAAGCGGTTGAAGCATTGATATACTCGTTTGTAGCTGAGTCTAGCTCGTGATCAGAAGCAAATTCTGATAGTAAATGTTTTGCTTGTTCCATATGCATGTTGTTAAACATTTGTAGCTTCCTTTATATGCATGTTCTTAAACGTACAATAGAGAAATTCTTAGACGTAGTACAGTTTTTTTTGTTGGTTAACACTTAACACTAATACATAGAAGGTTTGATACCATATCAAATTAAAGATGTTTTTAAACTAATATATTACGTTTAATATTAGATCTGTTTTAATATATAAAATATTTTTAAAAAATATTTTATGCAAATTGTTTTCAGAGTATTTTAATCATTTTATATCTATTAAAAATTATTATTTTAAAAATACAGAAAAGAGGATATATTTCAAACACTCAAACTCAAAAGAGATATGTTTACAAATTTTCTCTTGTTTAAACTATTGCAAGTGAGTAACATAATTATGATGAGGGTTGTAAACAGTTAGATACAAGGTTAGGCCTTGGAAACTTCAGGTAAAGACTTAAAACTGCAGTCAGACAAGTCGAGTGTTTATCGATACCAATAGTGGTGTCGTTCGACACCGCATGGTTAAAGAAGGTTCCACTTAATTCTTAAATATGAAACCTATTGTAATGCAAACCAACTTCCATTGAGAATGCAATCTATAATTAATTTCCATCAAACCAAATTCTTTTGTGAGTCCTACGGGATTAATTATGCAATGAACCTAGGTTCAATTGTTCATAAACTATCTAGACCAAATTCATTTGTGAATAGATAATTTACTCCTTCTAAGATAGGTTCAAACAATTATTAATACGTATAATAATTAACCTATGATCTAGTTCAAGAGTAGCTACTCTATAAACAAGTAATGAACATAATCTATAGAAAGGTCTCTTCTTCCCTTTTCTCTGCCTTCTCTCTAAAAAAAAAACAAATCTAGAACTAAGTTTTGAGATTGCCGGTGTCCGGTTTTGCCGGCACCGTGCGTGTTCTTAGTATGTAAATTATTTAGTTAGCTTGTTTTCTTTTGTTTTTCCGGTTGGTTTCCGACTTGATCGGATCTGTTAACTCCGGCAAAAATCCGGTCTAAAATCCGGCCGTTGATCGGTTTTTGCTTTCCACCCTCTTAGATCTCTCAGCTTCTTCAGTAGATTGGGAGAAGCCACATCCCGGAATTTGTAGTACTTACTTTCATCTGTGCTTAACTCTTTTGTCTTTTGAGAATAAATCTCTACCCTAATCTGCTTATAAAGGGTACAGTTTCTCGGAGATAAAAGTTTTAAGGTTTTGGTTAGCCTTGATCTGTCGATAAGGACATGGGGATTTCGTCGAGTTGTATGACTTCCCTAAAGAATCGATTGATTGAAGTTAACTCTGGTGGATTCGGATGATGTGATAAGGAATTTCCGGTAGACAAGAGAAGTGGTGTAGAAGGAAGAATTTATGGGTTCCATTATTCCGATTAGAACGAAGGCGGCGGTGTTTGCAAAGGAAGCTTCTTGTGGCTTTCAGTACAATGACACGTAGCCTAATTATGTTTTAATCAGTTTCTTTTGTTTGTAATGAGCTTAAATTTTATCAAATCTTGTAAACTGATTGTAAACTTACTGATGGGTCTGGGCCCTGTAAATCTTGAAAAAAAAAACAAAATCTATAGAAAGAATTAAGGGTTTCAACTTAATTTAGACTTATAACAAACAATAAATCATCTAAACCATAAGAACTCCAAGCCTCACAAAAGATTACCAAGCCTCACAAAAGATTACTCACACATAAGCACATAACTAAACAAAACATTATATAATTTAATTGAAATCAATAAGATATGGAACGATTAACACTAATGACCCTAGGGAATAGCAACCTATAGATTTATGATACTTTAATAACAAGTCTGCAGGTTTCGTGTTCATTAAGGAGTTTTCTTTTCCACGTTGTCATACGATATTAAGAAAGAATGTTATTTTAATTTCTTTCTATTTTTATAACTTTTCATGAGACGTGGGTGGATGAGAATTAGCATGATAGAGTTTTCAAGTGGTAGTTGGAAGCCAATAAAACTATAATATTCTTTATATCTTGAACTTTGACAGGTCTATTTAAAAAAAATTAATATTCTCTTTCAGATTTGCTTTTCCAAACTTATGTCAACATTATAAATTGACTAATATGATTTTTCTTCCTCTTTGTTATTGACATTTCTCCTAACAGGAACAAAGTATCAATGAACCTTTGTTTCGATTTTTTTTCTCAAGTACTGATGTTGAGATAGATTTGTCAAATAGTTTATATTCTTTACGCAAAAACATGATGGTTGCTATGAGGCTTCTTGGTAATTTCTAAAGTCAATTCATACTGGACTGCAGAGCTTTTAGATCACGACAAGATTACTTGGTCCAAACTTTGTATGGTGGTGAATTAGGTATGAGTCATGAGTGGTCAATTTGGTTTCCAATAACATGGTGGAAGAACGTTTCATACGACTTGTCGCAAAAAGTTGTGACGCTTGTACTCCAAATGATGATGACATGCTAAGTCATCTCGGTTTAAAGAATAAAGTCACCTAAACATTTTTCGGTATCAAGAACCATCAACTCGACTGAAAACGTATTTTAGGTAAATTATAAAGGGGTTACATGATTGAATGGTGTTTAGGAAAGGCCATATTACATACTATGGATTGAAAAGATTTACGGGTGTAGATCCAACATTTCTTAGTTAACAGAAAAAAAAAAAAAAAACTCGAAACCATGGCACTACTTAGTAGTTCACCTTTTGCAAGTGAATTAAAAAATGTCTTTATGTTAAGCTATATGGCATAGCATAGCATTCAAGTCTGAAGTCTGTCACCACCATCTGTGATTGTAGTTTCATTTTTTTCTCTAATGTGGAAATATCCATAAAGCTTGTATTACAATTTACAAATGTAGAGAAGAATCAAGTTACAATCTTCTACTACTTCCATTTTGTAATAATTGTTTCAGTAAGATTTTCATTTTTGTTACAAAAAAAGTCGGTTTATATGCAAACTTTTAAACATACCTATACTTTTATTTTTATTAGTTCAGGTTATTAAATTGAGATGTAAAAATGTATTGTATAGATTTTTTTTTCCTCAATCAAGAGTATAACCGAAAATTGAATATATTTTTTACCATGCGTAAAATTTATGAAACGGAGGTAAAATAGTTTAAGTTTATTTCAATAGATTCGGCCGTGTCAGTGTCATTGTCTTTTTAAAATCAATTAAATATTGGATTTCTTTCTTCATAAACAGAAGGCAGGAAAGGATGATTTGATACCCTTCTTAAGTATCTTTAATTAAAATTTTTTATTTTTTAAAATAATGTTCTGTGAATTGGTCCATCAAATAATAGACACCTAGAAGACATGGTGTGAATTCAGCTGAATCAATAGGCGTGCATGAATTTGCTGCTTCAGAAATTTCTGCACTCTATCCACTTGAAGGTGACATAAATATATAAGTTAAAAGGTACTTGCTTTGAGTATTATATATACGCATCAGATCAGGTTGTTACTGACTACCACCTTGGAGCTGATCAAATCAAAACTTGGAAACTTCATAATGATCAGTCTAATGTTCTTCAGTTCGGCCTCATGTTTATGGTCTTCTCCATCAACACCTATTAAGGCTAGGTACTGGCCTACAGTTGTGATGCAATAAGTAGAAGTTAAAAGCTTTACTCTCTGTCACTAATTTATAACTCCTTCTTTCTTCTACAGTCTGGACTTCGAGACGAAGAAACTTGGTAATGTGAATGTAGTTTTATATTTGGTTCTCGTCGATATGTTTTGAATTTGACCGTACGTTGCTCAAGGTAGATCGAGTCTTTTACATATATTGCATTGTGAACAATATGTTTTCTTGTCAAGTAATAAAATCGTCTTCTCTTGTCTATAGATGTATCCAACATGGACTTCCAAATTAAATTAATGGTCAATTAGGAGAGATGTCAATTGGGATCTTTCTCGACACAACATATACGTGTTCTTTTTGTTTTTGTTTATTATAATAGGTTTTATACTCCGACTTTCCTCTTGTCCTTAATTATGATTACTCAGGTGGGTGCACAAAACTTGTCCGTAACGTGAATTTGGAGAAACTGAAGAATAACTATTTGTTTCCTGAAGTAATTTCATGACCTTCCATTTGTACACATAAATATCTTAACTCGGAAACCAAATTTTACTGACAGTTTTGTACTGGAGTAAAAATGTAGATCACGAGACGTGAGCTTGAGCACGTTGAAAAGCATCCAAATGTACGACTGATAAGCCTTGGGACTGGTGATACAACAGCGCCTATACCGAAGGAAATTACCTCACACATGTCTGACGTAAGATTTATCTTTATCTATATTCGCTTTTTTTTTTCTTTTTTTTTTTTTAAAACTCACATCGTGAAAAGTATGAATCTCAAAATAAATTTTTTGACGGACCTACGAGTTTAGTTAAACATCAGTGAAATTTTTAAAATGTAACGATAGAATTTGTGCGGTGGATCAAACGGTTAACTGGTTACCCAGTCTGTTCTGAGTTTTATACAATACCAGTATACCACAACAATCTTTGAGCCACTTAACTCCATTTAAATTCGGTTTAGACCTGGAAACCGACTGGTTGGGTTGATTAAAAACCGGGATTTTATTGAATATGGTATTTGACCTTGGGTTAATAAGAATCAGAATGCTTAAACGGTTTAACTTATGCCCAAATCCTTCAAAGTCTTCCTAACTTGAGCATCTCAAAAGATTTGGTGTTCCCTTCTTTCTTGCTTCTTTGAAATTCTCCGTGTTGTGTTCATGTCAATTATTTATTTTACAAATTTTATTGTTGTGCTCCCACGCATGTCTCAGCCTTATTTTGCCTCTCGTTTAATCGTTGATATATAAGAATTGAATCGTGACCGGATAGCAAATCCGGTTTTAAAATCATTGGTGGGACAAAAAGAAGCAAGACATAAACGACATTTCTTGATAAAAGATGCTCCCAAGTCATTACTCATGATTGTTTGATTTTAATTATTCAGTTTGCACATGGCTTATCGACTGTGGAAGGATATAGGGGGTATGGGCTGGAACAAGGTGATAAGGTGATTATTCTTTCTTCTTAGACTAAGCAAGATAATATACACTTTTGACATTTTGTATATGTTTAACCAGACTCTACGGAAAGCTATTGCTGATACGTTTTATGAACACTTGCGCGTGAAAAGCAATGAAGTTTTTATATCAGATGGTGCACAAAGTGATATTTCTCGTCTTCAGGTATATATGCATCCAATCGTTTCTGATAGTTGACACATTCTTTTGACTTGTTCCTAATTTGAGTTTCATCTGCAGCTGCTCTTAGGCTCCAGTGTTACAATTGCCGTACAGGACCCAACCTTCCCGGTAATGTCAACAATTTGTTTCCTGTTTACATCCTTATTTTTCTCTATGTGAATGTTAATGTATAAACATTCGGCTTTTTGTCTCCGATGTTGCTTTCCCTTTTCAGGCATACATAGATTCAAGTGTAATAATTGGTCAGACTGGTCACTTCCATGAAGCAACCAAGAAATACCAAGATGTAGTCTACATGCCATGTGGGCCTAAAAATAGTTTCTTTCCTGATCTGAAAATGACTCCAAGGACCGATGTCATCTTCTTTTGTTCTCCTAATAACCCTACTGGTTATGTGGCATCCAGAGACCAGCTACATCAACTAGTCGACTTTGCAAAGACCAATGGTTCCATTATTATCTTTGACTCTGCATATGCTGCTTTTATCGAAGATGGCAGTCCACGTTCCATATATGAAATTCCTGGTGCTCGAGAGGTGAGCATTGGTACATTTCGATTTCGTTTATATTCACATCCAATCCAATCCATTCGTCACCACATCACTCTTTTACTAGGTCGCAATTGAAATTTCATCCTTCTCCAAATTTGCTGGTTTCACTGGTGTTCGGCTTGGTTGGACTGTGATCCCTGATGAGCTCTTGTACTCTAATGGCTTTCCTATGATAAACGATTTCTATCGCATTGTCACCACTTCCTTCAATGGTGCCTCAAATATCGCCCAAGCCGGTGGACTCTCATGCCTTTCTTCCCGTGGCCTTAAGGTAATTAATTACACGTATATATAATATACATTAGTGGTGTAACATTGACTTAGACGTCTATAATAATATTGCATGTTAGATGTCTATAGGTGACTTAATGAAGAAAACATTCTTATTATCCGTCTAACGTATTGAGTAATGATTGTACTGTATGAAGGCAATAAAGCCGGTAAATAGCTACTCAAGTCTATATACGTATAATCATTATTGTATACATACAATCCATATTACACTGGCTGAGATGCATCATACTATCCAATAAATTCTTATGTATCCTGTCTCCACTCACATCTACCGACCACATTCAGAAGTATATTCTTATCTTTAATCATAGCAAAATCTCATGCTACCTAATTTTGAATTTTGTTGTGTCACTTACTTAATTAAATGATCAAATAGGGTCATTTATTTGATTGACTCTTTACTTCCATATCTGTTTACTCATTTCTTGTTTCAGAAAATGCTTTAATGATTAAAATTTCTAAAAAAACTAGTTTGGAAGCGTAACAGAATAACCAGTACTACTTTGTTAACTTAGTAGAACCAAAAGAAGTTTTGCTTAGTTGCGTTGCATCCTCTAATGTTTCTTGGGTTAAACATGATAGGAGATACGGTCGGTGATCGAGTACTACAAGGAAAACAGGAAGATACTGATGGAGGCATTGGTCTCTGTGGGGCTCACGGTGTATGGTGGTATAAATGCTCCATACTTGTGGGTACACTTTAGGGGATCAAAATCATGGGATGTATTTGCTGAGATATTGGAGCACACTCATATAATTACAGTTCCGGGCTCAGGTTTTGGACCGGGTGGAGAAGAATATCTAAGGATCAGTGGGTTTGGACGCAGAGACGATATCATTGAAGCATCAAAGAGGTTACAGAGGTTCTTCAACACGCGAACCAAACATTTTCCTTTTTTCTCTTCGGGTTCTAATACCAACTAAGCTGAACACATGTTTGTATGTTATATGCATCGTCTTGAATAATCATAATCCCTCCTATCTGGTGTACTATGATTGAAATAATAAGATAGATAATCAAAACTTGGGGAAATCATGTTGTCCGGAATAATACCCGAAATACAAAATGTGGATAGATCGATCACCCGTGACGTGAGTTGAATTAAAAGAAAAAGAGCATAGTCTCATACAAGAAAAGGATGTCAATAGAAAGATGAAGAGATGAGGGCTACAAAGAAAGCAGATGCGAAAGAAACAGAGAGGAAGGACGCATCCGAACTTCCTGGGGATGGAACTGGAGTTGCCGCAGCTGCTCCGGCGCTGGGAGATAAACCTGTTCACATCAATCCAACCCCATAAAGGCTTTAATCTGATATTTTATAATTAAATATGCAAAGTAGAAGAGAGAGTACATACTGAAAATACTAGGGCCAGGGGCAGTAGCAGCAGCAGGAGGAGATGCAGAGACAGAGACTGCAAAACAACATTTCCAAAACTTAAACTCAACAAATTAAAATGTATCAAATAATTATAATGATAATGATTATGGATTAAAAGAGGAGACTAACGGCCACAGCGAGCAGAAGGAGGAGCAGCAACTTTGCAAACGGAAGGAAGGGAAGCAGCTTTGGTGAGATCAAGAGTGACACCAAGAGAGGCACTGTTCTTGAAAGCCTCACAGAGACATTGTGGTCCTGACCTAACCACAGTCTTGAGCCCTGAGCAGCATGTCCCCTCCGGCTTCTCCACTGTACTCCCGCTCGTCACAAATGACAAGCAATCTGCCATGTTTAGTATCAGCGAGGAGCAATCTGCCACTGCAATTACTTTCTCGCCTGACATCAATGCCACCGCCGTGAAGATCATCACAACTGCTCCCCACGCCATTTTACTGTGTATCCATCACAACTCTCTGCTCTACTTACTTAAAAGGAATTGCCTTTTGCCTCACTTATCATTGTTTATTTTAAATTTTTCGCCGAAAGAAGAGACATGAATCATTACTTTCTCTGTCTGTAAAATGCTTTATGCTATTCAATTTTTCCAAATTTTTAGATGTCTTTTTATTTTCTTTAATTTATTTACTAGGTGGTTGATTCATACAGTGCCAATATTTTCTAGTAAAACGTACATTATTTAAATTAAAATAATTCTATAATAAGATGTAAAAAATATTTATAATGTTTACATTTTACCGCTTTTCAATATGATTTTTCGGTGTTTTTATCAAAGAAACTATTTGATTTGAAACATAAACTACTGGATTTCACATTTTTTTGTTTGCAAATTGTTTTTGTGAAAACAATGCATTTTAGGTTGCAAAGAGGCATTTTCTACCGAATCCAACAAATCAATATCAGAAATCTAGGCCCAGATGAAGGAGATGTTCATTTTGGAATGAACTGAGGAGTTAGGACAATCAAGCCACGTGAGTTAGCTTTCACATGAGCTTGGAATCGTGTCAATATTCCTCAGGAGTAAGAAGTTAAGCCCAAATTACGGAAAGAGTATCCAGAAGCCCACAAGACATGAAGCCCAATCGATCGGACCAGAGGCCCACCGAACGATCCAAGCCCATTTTGCCAAGAAGGTTCCAGAACAAATTCAGATATATACCGTTGCATTTGTGGAGATATTTATTTACGTTGAAGATAAACTCAGGAGATACTGAATCTTTGGAAACGCGTTGAAAGATCACGGTCAATCGGTCAAGATAGCTACGACCGATCGATCAACTGAAGATAATCACAAATATTTGGATTTCTATCCAAATATTCCTCCTGATTCTTCTCGACCCTCTACTCGACCCTCTTCCCTATAAATACAGAAGACTGAAGGCCGAGAAAAACATAATAAATTTCTTTAAAGCTTCCAGGCGTCCAGACTTATAGTTTATCAGTTTTCTCAGTTTCTTTGTTTTCATTTCTTTTGATCATTGCTTCAAGGAAGAAGTCTGTAATCTCTGCATTTCCAGAGAAGTTATTCTGAACCCTTTTAATACAAGCAATTTTTATTATGTTTATGTCTACTTTGCTATGTCTGAGTAGTCTTTTAGTTAGGAATAAGATTTTGCTAGGAGGAATTATGGTTTGGTAGATAGGCAATAGGATTATGTAATGAGTGGTTTATATGCTTACTTTCATATCATGACTTAATATAAATCTTAGGATAAATTTGCTACTAATACACCACTTAGAGTAAGAGATCCATAACTTGATAGTGAAATATTTACTATTTATAGTTTAGTAGGATTTGATTTTTTGAACTTAATGCCTAGATTAATTGGTTGATCAGCCCATAGGTTC
>OVAP01005648.1:0-12789 GCA_900406295.1 Aurinia saxatilis
TTTGTTAAACCATAAGTGTAGTTATGTATAAGAACCTTTGTAGATTTTTTGAAAATATCTGTTCAAAATTCGAGTTTTGATATCATGTGGATTATCCTGTTTTTATATTGATTTCGAATGAGACACAACCATCATGTGTTGATGTTAGGGTTTTTCAGGGGGTTTTTTAAAAAACTTTTTAAAAAATAAAACCATTCACAATTTTGTTTGATGTTCGGTTCACTAACAGATTAATTTGGTTTGATATACTTATGCTTTAAATGTAGTAGTCTATTTTTGGTTTATAGATATGACGCTTTGAGTAAAGGGAAAACTGAAAAGAGAAAATGGGAAAATCGAACAGAAACTCCTACTATAGTCTAAAGAGTTTGGGTAAAATAGTTTTGATTAAGAATGAGATTAAGAATTTACAGAAAAGTAAAATAAATGTGATAAATTTGGTTGTTAACAACTATTAAATCTGTTATATTTTTCTTTATAGAAATATGATTGGCTATGGATCCATGATGAAACTCTTATGGTTGTGAAACATATGTATAATAATTTCATATGGTATAGTATAAATTCATCACTTTTTAATATCTAACAAACACATGTGAACAACTAATCCTTATGATCAATTGGCTGATGACTTTTGCTGCAAAATCTATATACTACTTGAATTCCGCTCACATCACATGTATGAAACACATCCAAAACCAATTGAGAAGCTTTTCCAAGAAGACAACTTTAGGTTTGACTTTTAAGATTCAATGTGGGTCGACAGACTAAGAAAGTTGTTACTATAAGAACTGTAGACAATATGGTCGCAAAACAGTAATGATAATGCATGAGATTCAAAAGCAATAACAAATGTGTTATTCTGGTTTGACATATAGATATAGATAGGTGTATTCATATAGTCCAAAAATGAGAGAAGAATATATACAATCTATACAACCCGTTAGTCAAAAGGAATCAATCATTATAGGGAGCATAACAATTCTCTATAAACGTACTGTAAAAACCACCAAGTTGGAGACACATTCAAATAGTTATGTATAGTAATTCCAAGCCCGCTATTTTTCAGTTCATTTCCTTCATTTTATCACTATCTCGCCAGTTTGTTTACGCCAATGGTTGTAAAGTTTACTTTTATTCTTGTATGTAGCTTTTATGTAAATTCCGAGAACAATAACAAACGCAACAACATCTAAATGAAAGGTTGCAGACTCACCATGTTCACCAGCAACTGCAACAAAAATATTAAGCTGAGATGATGCTTAAGAAGTGCAATGGTGGGATAATTTTGAGTTTTGATAACTCGAGTTGTACCCTGGTTATATGTAGCCTGAAAAAATTGTATGTAACCTGAAACATGAGGACAAGCTCCTCTTCGATGGATGTATTTTTCTCGCAAGCGCCTTTCTGTTCTCTATAATCTCTCATTGCTGGCCATCTTTTGCCTTTGTCATATCCTTACTAAACAAACCAAATAAACCATATGTGGTGAAGTTGAGAATTCTAAACAGATCCATGTGTATATCACCAACATCACTCAATTCAGAGTTATGTCTACAGAAGAAAGAACTGGCCTGCCTTGAAGGAGTTCACTGAACATGACTTCTCCAAATATTGTGAGGGAAATCATCGGAAATACATATCTTACAAATGCATTCCTTCCCCACCTAAACGATGATGATGGCTGCGTGGGAGTAACAGTAGCAGCAGAAACAGAGGACTTTTGCATTTTTTTTTACCTTTTTGGATACTTGTCATCTTTATATAGAAACAAAGCTAATGACTTCAAGATAGAACCGACCACAAAATTAGCTACAATTGATTAGTAACTGCACACTTTCTGATGGATTATGCATTTTGTTTCACTATGGTAAACAGTCCAGCAGAACATAAATTGTAGTTTGCAAACAAAACATGAAATTTCAAACTACTTCTGCTCAAGTTCCTTAATTACAATTGCAAGAACTCAAACTACTTCTGCTTTGTCTATGGGAGATCAAACTTCCACTATCTCCCCAAGGCTAAACACAGACTTGTAAACATCTTTATACACAACAACAGACAAAAAATTTCAAACTCACAAATGAAAACCAAGACCTTTAAGGCTTTAACCATATAATGAACCAAGCGTAGAACATAGGCTTTAACCATTGAATGAACCAAACACAGAACATAGACAAAAACACAAAACATATACAAAAACACGACCGTCTTGGTAAGCAACAGGACCGCCATTTTTGCTGCTTTCTTCGTAAGATCTCAGAGGCGACTCCAGCTCTCTCCTATTCATAGCTTCCAATATCTGATACGTCTCCAAGAAAGACTGTCTCGNTTCCAAGAAAGACTGTCTCGATGAACATTCAGATTCCCCAGTCTCAGCAACAAAACAACCACCAATATCAAACATCCCTTGCCGGTAGAAGAAATTACCAATATAACAACAGCTACCTTGTTATATAGTATGAGATGTGGTAAAAAAAGAATCGGAGACCATTGTGGTTGTCGCATGTATATTACCTGAAATCCTCTTAATAGAACTGCAATTATAGAGAAAAGCATCTACTTATTTATAGAAACCAAACTGCAGTAACAGAAGTATCTCACACACATTACAGATATTATATCAGCTTCAGTATTAGATACTTATTACTTATTAGACACCAACCTAAACAAAAGTTAAACATTTCCTCACTTCCAAAAGCATTACTCTCAGAAACAGTGTTAGCTAGGATCTCCCCTGCTTTCACATTGTAATGTGCAAGTGACATGTTGTCCTTTAAATACCCGGGTTTTCCACTTAGCTTTTGTTTATTTGCTGGAACTTCGATCTCAGCAGCTATTTTCTCCTTCAAACTTGCCCCGCTTTCAGATAACGAAAGCACTGTGAGCTAGGTGCTCAAATCCGTATTCAATTCCTTCTCCGCAGCTTCGAGTTGATTAAGAGGAGCAATCTCTGTAAACACTCTCTTCACACCAGCAAGTACACCTCTATGATCAATTAGTGGAATCATCAGTGACCTGTAACATCAAATAAAACCTATAAAAAGACTTTATGTGGTTCAAATCCGTATTCAATCTCTCCTCCGCAGCTTCGAGTTGATTAACATGAGCAATCTCTGTAAACACTCTCTTCACCCTAGCAAGTACACCTCTATGATCAAACTCAGTACCTAACGACACTCCCTGTATAATACTTAACGCCTTACCAATCTCTTGAGATAACATCTGAACAATCTCATTCGTGCATCTCTTGAAAGATGACTTTGCTTCTCTCAACAACAAAAGTTTTCAGAAAAAGACAAGATGTTCTGTATAGACTCGGCGAACATTCAGATTCCCCAATCTCAGCAACAAAACAATCACCAATATCAAACATCCCTTGCCGGTAGAAGAAATTAGCAATAATCTGGTTCACAATATGAGTATCGAACTCAACATTGTTCCAAAATCACTGAGCAAAATCAAAACAGAAAACATCTCAAGTGAATCTTCTTACTCTAAGGATTCCTCGCTCTGTGCTCATAAAATATGCAAAAGCCAGCTTTGTGCAAAACACAATACAAAGCTATAGTTCAATTCCGTGAGACAACATCTTCTCGATTTCTGCTCAGATTTCTCCAGATCTGATTCCCGATTCACATAGGACGAAGAGACGTTGACGTTGCTGGTCACGTAATCTGGCTCCGATGAAATGCCAAATATAGGACTCCACCACGAAACCAGTTTCTTGATAGTCGGATCTGGCTTTTTGATTGATTCGGAAGAGGCTAGGATCGAAGAAAGAGCGGAGCAGGAGATGACTGTCGCCATTGTAGAGACAAAATGCAGAAAAGAAGAAGAAGACGAAGAAAGAGATTTCCCAATGAATTCTCCAGAATTTCTTCACAGAACATCTGTGAATTATTTTCTCTAAATATAAGACATGTCATATTTCATGTGTTCCTAATATGTTTTTTTGGCAAAATCCAATGTCAGATTAAATTATAACTAACTTTGCATAAAAAAAAAAGACACATAAGCAAATTTCACTTAAACTACATTGGTATTAATAAGAAGAGGGATAGTAAAATTGATTCTATGTTTTTGTTTTTGGAAGGTTGGGATATACAATGTCTTAGAGCACCCACATTGGTAAGCTTTTTAATGAGTCTAGTGAAAAAATAAATAAAAAAAATACAAAAGAATGAGAGAGAAAGGAAGAGAGTCTCTTCTGAATGAGACTCTAGAGACTGTCTTATGAGATTTTGGTGCATATGTCATTGTATAATTGGTTCAAATATTTATTGAGATTTACCATTTAATTAATAGATTAAATTATTCTAAAAATATTAATAATTTATTTGTATGAGACTCATGGAATGATCTCACCGATGTAGATGATCTTAGTGACCTTGTTCCTGTATAGAGATGTAAGACAATACATTTAAGGCCATCTTCACCAGAGAGAGTGTGTTCCTTCTTTATAATATTAATTAATATCCATAATTGAATTTAAATAAATAATTAAACATTAAATCATTAAGTATTAAATCCACTAAAAAAATAAACCATGTGGCACCAAAAGATCTCAGATCATGTTTAGAAGAATTGTCCGAGTGTGTCTAGAGACACACGTATGCCTCTCTCATCATTTTCTTTTTTATGTTATTATATTTTATTAAGAAGCAGTTGCAAGACTCTCTCCCCAATGACTGTCGGAGATCGTCTAATAAGACCATCCTTTTTTTTTTCCAACTGATAATGACATTAAAATAAAGGTTTGGATACAAGAAGAGTAATACAAAAAGAAAAGGAAAGTGACAACTTGGTACAAGTTAAGAGGAATGAACAGAGGGAAAAAAATGCAGCAGCCAACGGGGAGGTCCAGACTCCAAAAAGGAATGGGTTCTGTTTGGATTCTACATTTTCCAAATCAAGCTTCCAAGAAGAAAATCGATTTAAAAGAGTTTTTAGTGGGTTGATAAATTGTAACAGATTAGGCTGCTCTTGAGGATGCATGATGCCTTTGAATAATTTGGCATTCTGAAACCCAAATATTAATTTCCTCACATGTAAGTCAAGCATGCTCTGAAGGGCCCAAGAACAGGTGATATAATGTGCCTGATCAATTGAACCGATATGAGAGAAGACTCTGACACTGTCAAACAACACAGAGCCTTCATCATCCCATAAAACTCAAGCTGCTCCGCATAGTTTCCTCTCTTTTGACCAAAAAATACTAAGATTACATTTAAGCCAATTTGGGGCAGGGGTTTCCATCTACTCCTTCCCCTTAATAATCTGGTATCTTGATTGGGAATAAATCTGTCGACATCTTGTGCTAAGAACCAGGATTCACAATCGTTTCTTATCTTTTGGATTGTTTCAATACCTGAGAAGGATATACCTTCAATAGACAAGAGGTTCCTATTTTTTCCAAATGGTCCATAAAATCCAGGGAAAGGAGTATCTGATTGTTGGAGGGATTCCATTGTGGTCTTGGCAACTTAGGAGGTAATTGAAGTTGTAAAAAATGGAACCTGAGCTGAAACCTCTGTTTGGGAAGGGGAAATCTGAAAGAGCCCAAATAAGACGTGCTGCCGGACAATCAAAAAGAGCATGGTATGCATCTTTATTATCTATACCACAAGCCTGGAATCTTTGATCAAGTTTGATACCTCGACGTCGCAGGCTATCCATAACAGGTAAGGTTCCATTAATTACTCGCCACATGAAGTGCTTAATCTTCATGGGAGCCTTTAATTTCCAGATTTTGGTTTTGAGGCAATTGAGGCTTGGTTGTGCACTGGCTTCTTGGATTAGTTGCTTGTTCTTCTTCTGATTCCCGACTGTAAAACCTGATTTGACTGAGTAAGCACCAGAGGGGGTATGTTTCCATGTCCAGAAATCTTCTGAATCAACCACCGGCTTGATCCTATGGATAAGCTGAACATCCTGATCATAAAATAGCTCTTGTAAAAGATCATTTTTCCAATAGCCTGTTGCAGTATCTATTAGATCACAAACTTTGAGGTCAACATTCACCAATGTGTTCTTCATCCAGGGAGCTCGATTTGCCCCATCATTTAACCAGTAATCTGCCCAAACCGACGTTGAAGTTCCATTGCCAATGTTCTTCTTAAGACCTTGTTGTAGAAGCTCTCTTCCAAATAGAATGTTGTTCCAGGCATATGATGGTTTATTGCCTGCAGTTGCTTTGAGGAACTCTTGATCATTGTAATATTTGTTGTTGTAGAATCTGGAAAGGAGTGAGTCTGGGTCCTGTAAAAGTCTCCAAGCTTGTTTGGCTAAGAGGGCCTGATTAAAAACTTCAATATCTCGGAATCCTAAGCCTCCCAAATCCTTAGCTAGACACATTTTGTCCCAAGAAACCCAATGGATCTTTTTCTTATCCTCCACATTATTCCACCAGTAAGAAGATATAATACTAGCCAGAGATTCACAAGTTGTTTTTGGAAGTCAAAGCATTGCATCGCATAAACTGGCATCGAAAAAGCTACTGACTTGAGAAGAATTTCCTTACCCCCTAGAGAAAGAGACTTTGAAAACCAAGAGGAAGTTCTAGACTTAAGTTTATCCCGTATGTAAGCTAGTAATCAAACTTTGGAGCCTGAAAAACATTCAGGGAGTCCTAAGTATTTCCCTTTGCCCCCTTCAGCCTGAATACCTAAAAGATCTTTAATAGCTAAAGCTTGAGTGATATCTACCCCACTACCAAAAGTTAAAGCTGACTTAGACTTGTTCACTGTCTGCCCAGAGAAAAACTCATAAGTTTTAAGAACGTCAAGTAAGGAGGAAGTCTCTAGTTCATTAGCTTGGCAAAAGAACAGAGTGTCATCAGCAAAAAGTAAGTGATGCAAAGATGGACCTTGCGGATGGAATTGAACACCAGTAATCCTGCTTTGACTCTCCTTCTTGTAAAGAAGATGAACTAGTACCTCTGTACACAAAATAAACAAAAAAGGGGAGAGAGGATGATCTCCTTGACGAATTCCTCTCTGGGGATTAACCAAACCAAAATTTTGCCCATTAATTAGAATAGAATAAGTAACAGAAGAAATGCAAAATAAAACCCAATTAACCCAAGTTGTATGGAAACCCAAAGCCATAAGAGTGTGCTTTATAAAGTTCCATTCCATACGATCAAAAGCCTTGGACATATCTGTCTTGGCAACCAAAAAATGTTTAGAAATAGTAGTATTATATTTAAGGCTATGAAGAATCTCATGGGCTATCAATATATTATCATAGATGAGGCAATCAGAAACAAAAGCCGATTGAGTTGGACTGACAATGGAAGATAAAAAAGGCTTCAGTCTGGTAACAAAAATTTTATAGATAACCTTATATATGACTGTACAGAGGCTTATAGGCCTCAGGGCCTCCATTTTTTGTGCGTTGGCCACCTTGGGGATGAGACAAAGCTGCGTGTGATTCCAATCCTGAGGGAAGGTGCCTAGCTCAAAGAATTGTTTGACTTCATAAGTAACCTGAAAACCAACAATCTCCCAGTAGTGTTGATAAAAGACAGCAGTCATTCCATCTATGCCAGGTGCACTTGACGGTTTGATAGAAAAGACTGCTGACTTTATTTCCACATCAGTAATAGGAGCTAACAGCGCTTCATTCATAGAAGAGGAAACTCTAGTAGGGAAGTCAGCAAACAATTCAGTGTAACCTCTGCTACCATTGGTCTTGAACAGATTATTGAAGTAGGAGGCCACAATGTCACCTTTTGAAGCTTCTGAGGAGTGTAGGTTGCCAGAGGAATCCATCAACTTCTCTAGGTACGACTTTGATCTATTGCCCTTGACTGTCTGGTGGAAGAACTTGGAATTATTATCACCCTCCTTTAACCATTTCTCTCTAGACTTCTGCTTCCAGAAAATTTCTTCTTCTTTGTAAGCGAGTTGGAGCTCTTTTTTAACCTGATATATTCTTTGCAAATTTGGATAAGGAATAGACAGTAAGTTTTCAAGCTCATTCTGCAAAGATTGCATTTTTTCTTGTGCAGTCATAGTGGTGGATTTTTTGAAGCTGTTTAAGCTCTTCCTGCATCTTGTAATTGTATCTGTGAGCAACCCCGGAGAACCTCTGTCGTAATAGTTCCAAGCTTGTGTAATACATTCAGTGACACCTTGTTGATGCAAGAATCTCCTGTCAAACCGGAAATGTCCCTTGAATCTTTCCATGGCAGATAAGAGATTGATAAGGATTGGTCTGTGATCAAAACCTCTCTTCTCAAGAAAGATTTGATGTGCGGCAGGAAACATTTGACTTCAAGCTTTGTTGCTGAAGCATCTGTCAAGTTTGCTTTGAATCCAACACTTAGCTCAAACTCCACTCCATGTGTTAGAATTTCCCCTAGAGGATAGTTCTTCCATTTGACATGTTTGTATCATATTTCTAAAATTTTGGAAGTAGTTGTCATTCCTCACATGCCCACCAACTCTGTCTTCATTACATAATGCATCGTTGAAATCTTAGAATATACACCAGCTTGATTTCCGTGCAATACCTATCCTTGTCAAACTCTCCCAAAGCTGATTCCGAAAGTAGGTAATTGGATCTCCATATATACAAGAAACGTAGAAGATCATGTTCCCCATAGATACTTTACAATCCAACAGATTCTTAGAGCTTACCAAAAAATCAATCTGTACAGATTTTTTCCAAAAAAGGGCCAGACCTCCACTGTAACCTATAGGGTTTATTGTGAAGACTTCATCATAACCCAGCCAAACTTGTAAGTCTACTAAACTACACCCCTTATTTTTAGTTTCCATAAGAAAAAGTAGGTCAGGATAGTATTGTTTCCTCAACTCCCTGAGCCTCTGAATTGTCAAGTCTTGGGGCCGCCCCAAGCCTTGACAATTCCAAGAGATGAAGCTCATTGTGCTGTCGGCAATCCCTCCTCCGGTATTGCCTTATCATCATGGCTTAGGGGGAAGCCAACACCACTTTCCAACACATCTGCCTTTCTTTTAGAATTAATGAGTTGTCTGAGGTCTTGATCTGGAATTGAATTTTTTGGGGAAGCCTTCTTTTTCCTTTTTGCTGGTCTACTCCTGGGTTTAAGGTTGACTTTATCTCTATTAGTGTTTGTAGAACTCTGAGAAGTTGAGCATGTGGAGGTTGATTGCTGTGTGGAGACGTTGATGGGTTGTGATGGAGCTGTAGCCGTTGTAAGCGTTCTTCCGGAAGGTAGTACTCTGGATATGAAACCATCTTCTAAAGGACCTTCTTTTTTAGCAGAGTTTTCTCCCTTAAGCAATGTGGTAGTATGACTTGTAACTTCATCCTCCAGCATCTTCCTAGTGTAGTAAAAGATTAGACCTTTTCCCCCAGAGTTTTTTTTTTAGTTTGGCACCTTTGAGTTGTTTATCTTCTGAGTTAGGAAGGAGTAAGTACTGTCTCATTTGCTCCAATACTTCTGGAGCTATCTTGTGCCTTCCTTTTTCCGAATCAATTCCCAGTTGATGTTGCTGCAAGACTTCATTTAGGGGATCAGAATCATCTAATTGTATCATTTGTGGAGCTTGCGCAATCTGGTTCCTTGGTTGTGAAAGAGAATCCTCAAAAGTATCGAGTGAGATTTTCCAAGGGCACTTGGACTTATCATGAGTAAGCCTTTGACATATATAGCAGCGTCGTTGTATTTTTTCATATTCCAGATAAACAGTTTGTTTACCTCCTTTTGGCAGATTAACCACTTTGGTTCGATGAAGCGGCTTAGATACATTGATAGCAATACGAATTCTGAAGAAGGTAGTGTGTCTGGTTTTAGAAGGGTCATACGCGAGTTCCCTAACCCTTCCAGTTTTTCCCCCAAATGACATCATAGACGCAACTGTTGAATTGTTACCCGGGAATTCAGAGACACGGATCCAAATTGGAAGGAACTGGAGATAGTCCTCGGAAGGATTCTCAACCCAACGTTCCAAAACCAAAGGCCATTCGTTGTAGATGTGTGGACCTTTGTCTACAATAGCTTCCATCTCGTGCTCGTATTGGAAAAAGAATTGTGCACGGTTACGAGAGAGGGCAACACCATGCACCCGGTCATATATCTGCCATTTACGAGGCATGTCGAGAACAACGTTGGAGACTTTTTGGTGATCCGGATTAAGGAGGCGGACCATTATGCTGAGTTTGTTCTGTTCGATTGAAGAATATTTCGGGCCGTCTGGAAGATCAATTGGCTCGTTGTCATCTTCTAGAGCAAGGGCCATCAAAGCTTTATCCATTTCAGTGAGCATCTTGGTCAGGTCGTGGCGGAATAGATTAGATATGACTGTGATATACGGTTGTGAGAAGCGGCGGAGAGAAACTGAAGCCCTAACTGACCGTAGGAGAAGACACTAGATCAAGTAGAGAGTCCCAATATGGTTGTCTAAAACATTCTTTTAATTAATTTTGTTATTAGTTTAATATGAATATTTAAAAGAGGATGATAATGTCTATAGAAAGACGTGGTAATCTGATATATGTGTCTAAATTTTAATTTTAATTTTTTTTTTAAATTTTTAAAGACACACAACCCTTTCATCAAAATTAAGGAATGAATATAATATTAAATAAATATTAAAGTACATGCTGCTTAACCAACTCATTATAGAAAACTTATTATGATGCAGTATTATGTAATATATATAGGCCCCCACAACAAAAATTTACATATGGCACTACAAGAAAATACGGAAGATCTGATGAAAAAATCCGTCAGAAACCCGTCAGAAAATACGAAAATTTACGGGGAACCGACGAAACATTACCGTCAGATCTACGTCGTCGGAAATGGATTTCCGTCGGAAAAATCTGACGACAATGTGATGGACGTATTTCCGACGGATATGTGATGGAAAACTGACGGACACAGTACCGACAGTGTTCCGACGACTCGCTCCGACGAATTTCCGACGACAGAGAACCGACGGATATCCGACGACATCAACCGACGAGATTTCGACTTGTACTAACTGACGGCTTTCCGACAACCGTGACTGACCGATTTCCGACGGTTCGCACTGACGGATTTCCGACGGACGTACAAATTTTTACCGACGGATTTTCGACGGGTGGTGTATTGTTTAAGTATTTTTTGTGATTTTTTTTTTGGAAATTACAAATTATAAATTATAAATTATAAACCAAAAATATTATAAATTATAAATCCGAAAATAAAAAAATATTAAAAAATATTAATAAATCCAAAATTTTAGCAATATTCGCAAAATACGGAAAATATATTAAAAACACGAAAATACATGTAAACTACACGTCGTCTTCAGCGTTCTCATTGGTGTACGCAGTCGGAAGTGTGTCTTCATGAAAGCCTCCATGCGCCTAAGTCGAGCAGCGGTTTTCTCGCTCTCCCTCCGGAACCAATCTTGGTCCACCTCCCGTGCTAAGCGCTCGTCTTCTATAACCTTGTTCAGCCGATCAAGCTCAGATGCGATATGAGGTGAGTGGTAAGAAGAAGTGGCTTCATCCGTGTGAGGAAGTCTGCCAACACCAAAAACACGGCCCTTTGTAGCGGGAGTGACCTACAAAGTATAGTAATTAGTATCATAAATATTTAGAATCACAAATTTAAATTGAAATAAGTGGAAATTAAATATATATTACCTGTAGATAAATCTCGTTTATCTCCTCGCGGGTTAATCCGTCTGCGGATGTCGAGCCGGCCTGCGAACGCTGAGTCAGGGCTTCCATTTTCTTCTGCTCAACCGAGTCGAGAACGGTGAGACTCATCCTATCTTCAATTTGGACGGTCTTACAGCTAGTGTGTCTATCTACCATGAGCTGGGTGTAATCAGGTCGCACACCACTAGCCGCCTCTGTCTAATTAAATGCATACATAGATAGATTTATGTGTGTATTAAAATAATAAGGAAAAACATAATAAGTAAAAAAGATTAGAATTTATATCATACCAACTCTTTCTCGCGTTGTTTGATAGTTATGGGGTCCGCCGTTTTGGGTAGCGACTCCTTTCCCACCTGGCTCGCTAAGCCGGTTGTTGGAGTTTCTGTTTGACTTTGCCTTAGTATCCTCCATCTCCCAGTAAATCACTAGGGCCTTCCAGATATCCTCATCTAGGTCTGTAGTTGGGTCTTGGCCGAGCACCCACTTCTGCTTCCGCTCATACATATGCTTCCGGTATGAGATCCTGGTTTGAGCCTCGAACTCGGTGTAGACCCGACTTGTCAAATACGCATCCCAGGTGAACTCTTGCTAGTAAAAAAAAAAAAAAATTGTTAACCGAATACAAATGAGTTGAGAAAAAAATGAAATTACAAAAAAAGAAGAAACTTACAGTAAAAGTCCGAAACCATGAATTTTTCTTTGCACGAGGAATGTGATCGTATGTTGACCAAACAACGTCTATCGTAGTCTTGAACATACGGAGAATGAACTTCGTGATGCGATTTTTTTGCTTGAACCTGAAAAAATTAAAAACGAGAACACACTATTTTTTAAACAAATTATTATTAACAAAAACTTATATAGAATAAGAACAAAAATATACGTACCACGTGCGATTCCCATCCCTACGTATAGGGTCTAACCGCGTGCAAGATTTCCGGCCATCGCACATGACCGTCTGCTCGATCTCCATGATAAGGTCGGGATTACTTGGAGATTGATCATGAGAAGTCGAAGCTGGAACTCGAGAACTCCCAGTAGGTGCCGCCCTATGCAAAAAATGATAGGTATTAATAAACATTAGCAAAATATATATATATATATATATATATATATATATATAATTAAATTAAATTAAAT
>OVAP01005649.1:0-12786 GCA_900406295.1 Aurinia saxatilis
CACCAATTGAAGCCCAGCATGATCAGTACTATGGAGAAAGTACGGATTATCGTAGTGGTCTGTAGTTTGCCGAATCGAATCACCAGAATTAGTTGACGGAGACGCCATTGCAGTATTTAAGAGATGATTAAAGGAATTAGAGGAAACTTGAATGAAATCCCCAAGAAATCACGTCGAATTGAAACAAATCGAAGAAAGAATCGATCGCGATTAGGTCAAAGAAAAGAAGAAAAAAGCATATTCGAGAACGAAGAATGCTACGGAGAAAGATACTACAATGGCGACAAAGAGAAATTGAACGAGAAACAAATAAAAGCAAGAAGCACTCATGATGAATCGTGAAGCTCTGATACCATAACAAACTCAAGCTCTGACTATGGAAGCTCAAGTTGAAAGGAAAAGTTTGTTACTCATTAATGAAACAGTGATACAGAGTGTTTCTTATATACTAACTTACAAGATGTTAACATAAGCTTAACTAATCTATAGGCTAACATGTGCCTTTATTCAAAATGTTAAAATGCACCATGAAGCTCATGATATCAAATTAATAGAAAAATCGAATTCCTTTTTGTATTTGAAGTTCAGGTTTTGATTTTTTTTTTTATTTAAGAAAAATATAATTCATATGGGATCCGTTTTATTTTTTGTTCGGTTGGGTTTGATTTACTATAATTTTAGTTTGGAAGCAATTATCCAATTAAAGTTGGTTCAATTTTTGGAAAAATGCTAGTTACTTCCCGTTTTTTTTAAAGTAACTAACATTATAAAAAAATATTTGAAAAATCTTTGGATAAATATTCACTTTATATAAAAAATATCTTTTGCTTGGTCTCGGATGACCTTGTACACTTTCCAAAACATGACCTTGTATATTATTTTAATAATGTCCAAACAAATCGTTTCTCATAGTCCCTAAAATAAAAACATATATGTTAGTGTCTTTCAATGAACCTATATGTTGACCCATGGTGTCCTGGTTTAGAGCATCTCTCATGGCGCGTTACCAAAATGTATGATCTTCACTAACATCACATAATGACATGATTTTTGCAAGAATATATTGCTTTCCTTATGGACAATTGATATTTTAGCTTGGCTTAAAATCCGTTTCATTATCAACTAAAAAATTAGGCATAATTAGTTTGCTACTTGCAAATCCTTTTGGGTATATCAAAGAACGTATACAAGTTAGTTATGTCAATTGTGTAGTTGTATAATTCTACTTGTACTTTTTTTTCTTTCTAATAATCAGTATGGCTCGACTTGAATTATTATGGTGTTTCTCCATCTTATGGTGTTTCTTTTGTCAAAAAAAAAGTCATGGTATTTTAAAGTAGTTGGGTATTTTTAAATGGGTCAAATTAATAGGATATCGAATTCCTTTTTGTATTTGAAGTTCATGTTTTGATTTTTTCAATTAAAAAAGAAAAAGAATTCATTTGGGGCTTATTTTTTGTTCAGTTGGTCTGGTTTAGTATGATTTTGGTTTTGGAAGCAATTATCCAATTAATGTCGATTCAATTTTTGGAAAAAATGCTAGTTACTTCCTGTTTTTTTTAAGTAACTAATATTATAAAAAAAAATCTTTGGATAAATTTTCACTTTGTAAAAAAAATCTCTTTTGCTTGGTCTCGGATGATTTTGTACACTTTCCAAAACATGTCTGGTTTTATTTTCATAATGTACAAACAAATCGTTTTTCATAGTCCCCTAAAATAAAAACATATATGTTGTTAGTGTTTCTCAACAAACATATATGTTGACTCACAGGACCGGCCCAACAAATGTCAAAACATTTGGCTGCCTAAAAAAAGGAAAAAATATATGCCCTCAATGTTATTCGAACCCTGATTGATTTACAATCAAGAATAACAGAACCATTATACCACAATAAAGAATTTGTTCAATTATGTTGCTCCAAATTCTTATTAAAATTTTGGTGTCTAAAATTTGTGCTTCTTGGACTTTAGCCTTGGGTCGGGCCTGTTCACATCCTTATTCAGAGCATTTAGTTAAAAGAAAAAAAAAAGAGAGCAAAATTTTCTTTATAACTCTCATGAGCACTATCTCTCTCTCTTTCATTGCTCTCTGATCTCTCTTGTTTCTATTGTAAAATGTGGGGAAAGATACTTTCAACTTACAAAGTTTTTGAAGAGAACTAAGTCTACCGGTGCCAGTGGTAGCCTAACACGTTCACAGTCATGTGCTGAAGGCGGTACTCGTGCTACAATGTTAGCAAGGTCACAATCACAATCATTTTCATCCAAATCTGACAAACCTAAATACAAACCAAGCTTACGAGAACTTATGTTGACTCATGGTGTCCTTGTTTAGACCATCTCTCATGGCGTGTTCCCAAAATGTATGATCTTCACTAACATCACATAATGACATAATCTTCGCCAAATATATTGATTTCCTTATGGACAAATTAATATTTAAGCTTGGCTTAAAATCCGCTTAATTATCAACTCAAAAGTTAGGCTTAATTAGTTTGCTACTTGCAAACCCTATTGGTTATATTATGTATATAAGTTAGTTATGTTAATTGTGTACTTGTATAATACTACTTGTATTTTTTTTTTTTTCTAATAATCAATTTTGCTTGATTATTTTCCAATCTGAATATCTATCTTGGAATTAGTATGATGCCATTTGTGGGTTTTCCATCTCTCTAATTATTTTCCAATCAACATATGTCAATTTGGTGAATGTAAGTTATTGACAAAGAAAATTTTGGTGAATGAACCTCTTGTGCACATGAGTCTATGTGACATGATATATATAGGATATAGCGAATGGAGCTAGTGACGAAAAGGAATTAGTTGCTCCGTTGGTCAAACTTAAGCCTCCTGACCCACCTCGCCCGGGTATAATTCCACAATCTGTCCATTCTGCAACAGAAGTCGAGACGAATTCGAGAGTTGGAGCAACGTGAGCAAATACTAGTCTCCTTCTTTACGCCGATTTGCTTTTTGTATTTTTACAAATTTAATGATAAAGTTGACAATAACACGTTACGACCTTTTTTATTTATTTATGGGAAAGCATTTGAGTCACGTGGAAGTTTCATCGTTTTGCGTGTTCAATTTTGTTTTTGCGCTGCCCCCATCATTCATCAGCCATCAAGCAAACAATACCGCTAGTTAATGAGTAAATTTTACCTTTTCCTTTTCCTTTTCTTTCTTTGAATATACCACATTTTTTATGTTTGGTTTAGTTAAATACGTATTCCAAGTGTTTGTATAATTTAGTTTCATATCTTAACTTTGCCAACAAAAAAATATATATATATATATAATCGGCTGATTATTCCTATATTGCTTAAAGCTTAAATTCTATATTCTAATAAATTAATTAGGAGATTGTGGACACAAAAAATACAAACATCTTATTTAACAAAATCTGTTTAAAACTTGCAAAACATAATCGTTTCACTTTCTGTTTGCCCCACCAACTATTTGTGGAAATACGTACAAAAGGAAAAGAAGTGGCTTTGTGTTCAAAAAACAAAACAAAAAAAACAAAAACAAAAAAGTAAAGAAGTGGCTACAGGATTTTATAGGTGACCAATTTATTACTATCTCCCCAATTTAATAGCAACGGTTAAATTTCATGGAGAGGCCAATCTATTTATATATTACTAGTGATATCTTCCAATTTTCGATATGGAATCTAATTCCTAATACACCCCCTCGAGATGATGGTTTTTTGACCATTAATCTCGGTATACTCGAGCAAATATCGATGGACCGACTTGGGTCAGATCGATGATGAATCGGGTTAGATAGTGTGAATCGATTATGTCCGTTTGAGTTTAATGGGCTTTGATACCATGTTGAGTTTCATGAGCTTTCAACTAAAAACCAATTAACAATTAATGGAGAGACCAATCTATTTATATATTACTAATGACCATTTCCAATTTTTGATATGGGATATAATCCCTAATAGCAACCACTATTTTGCAATGTATATGATGCAAAATATTGAGAGGTCACATTGGGATAAGCCTTTACATTTTTTTCCCCTACTCGAATAAACATATTCGGTTCATGTCACAATGAAGCATGTAACCATCTAGATCATGTAGTATTGGGATATAAAACGAATTTGTACTGACTATTCAGAGGGTTAACCTTTTTATATACATTTAGAAGAGTTCGTAAGGTTAAATGAGTTTTTGTTCTCTATCTTATATTTTTCATATTCTCGTAATCGTATTCTTTTACCGAGCCGATCCTATAGATATATATATATATATATATATATATACAAACGAGCTAAATTCACGTTTACTTCTTTTAGTGGTAGGTTTGATCCAAATTTGAAAAAAAGTAAAAGCATTTTACCAAACCCGAAAAGTAAGACCACCATACAAACTCAAGAGAATACAAAATTAACTAAACAATCTAAAACATTGAAATCAGCCGTCTTTATTAGCGTCAATATTTTACAAATAAAGAAAGGTTTAATTGAATGCGACTCGGATATATAATAGCTGTATATATCCATTTGAAAATTTCATTCACAAAATCTGTATCTTTGTATTAGCTTTTCAATGTCTAAACAAAATATTTTAAATTGAATTAGTAAATCAATGCTCCTTGGAATTTACACTTGTATCATTTCTGATATATCCGATATTTTTTTGAAAAATATTAGAGAATTAACAATGTTCTTATAGATATTAGTATGAATCTTAGAGATAAGATTAACAAGCCTTGTTATGTCCAAAACATAAAAATAAAAGTCTACGTAGGCCACATGTCTTCTAACTACGCGTTGACTCCTCCACTGTTTGACTTTCTTTCTTCTGCAAATTCTTGTCGAAAACCCTAGAGAAAAGTATATACCTCTCAGTTAGCAAAAACAATCAGACAGCCATAACGTGTACCGTCACCTTAATTTACGAATTAAAAAAAAAATTATTATATGTTTTTTAAAACCCCTATAAATAGACAATACATAGGAGATACAAAGTTTCATTAAATAATAATAGAGCGATACGAAAACGTTATGACGTCGTTTTTCTCTAGAATGTCTCTTGCTCTTCTTCTTCTTCTTGTTTTCTCCGATGATGCGTCTTTTCAGAAACTTCCGCTGCCCGAAAATAGGTCAGGCCCTGAATCTTTCGCCTTTGATTCCACCGGTAAAGGGTTCTACACCGGAGTCTCCGGCGGTAAAATCCTCAAGTACCTTCCCGAGACGGGCTATGTAAATTTTGCACAGATCACAGACTTCTCGTAAGTTTTTTCTATCTTTCTTTTGAATATCTCATGATTGTACTTTTGGTTCTGGTGAAACTTGAATGTAAAGAGTTAACACATGAGTGGAATTTTTTTTAATCACTGTCTTTGCTATAATAATTTTTGTTAAAAAAATCACATGGGAATTTAAACTGTTGTTTTGAAATACTTGATATAGGTGATATCTTATTATATAGTATGATCTTTCAAGTTTCAAGGATTATATAGCGTCTAGGAAATTATGTAAAAAATGGGTACTCCAACCAATGGTTCTGTTACAGCTGCCGAGCTGCATAACCATTTATATAATCCTGTTATGTAAAAAAATGAATAGTCCATTAATTTTATCCTCTAAGCCGTACAGGTAACTATATACTGTAACATGTATATTAGTCCTGTTATTTTTGTATAAAAAAAACAATAGGGACCGATAAGTTTTGGTCCACCCATAAAATCAGATAAATGATTACGACTTAAATGCATTGGCATGAGTGGAGGAGACGCAACCATTTATTTCCTCGTGTTTTATCGGCACACGTTAGCCATGTGTAGTAATGTCCAAAGTCCTAACCAAAACCCATCTTTACAAAAACAAACACGCATCCACGTGAAAATGTCAAAAGTATAATTACTCATATACAAACTAGTTAACATATCTAACTCTTTTTTATATATATATATATATTGCTTTAGGAACTCGTCATGGTGCGAGGGAATTATTGGAACGGCTTTAGCCGGAAAATGTGGTCGACCGGCGGGAATAGCCATATACGAGAAAACAGGAGATCTCTACGTTGCTGATGCTCCCTTGGGTCTCCATGTCATTTCTCCGGCCGGTGGTTTGGCTACAAAGATAGCCGACAGTGTAGACGGAACGCCTTTCAAGTTTCTTGATGGTCTAGACGTTGATCCAACTACTGGTGTCGTCTACTTCACTTCCTTCAGCTCACGCTTCTCCCCACTGTAATGTTTCTTTCTCTTCTCCTTATATATGCATACTTTACTTGTTTTAGTAATTAATTAGTATCATTTGATTTTAGAAACAAACCAAAAGATAGCATATGTATATATTCTTTTTGTTCTTTTATTATTTTAAAAATACAACCCTTCTTTTTTATTGAAATGAAATATTTGTCCTAGAGATGTAGTCTAATGGTAAAATTCTCACCATATGGATGAATGGGTATGATAAATATTTGACAACATGTTTTTGGGGATAAATGGTGTCTATTAATTGACAGAAGAGGATATCATTCGGAATATATACCTAGAATTAACATGTATTGGTGAAAAAAGTATATTACATATCTCAAATAATCTTTGTTACTAAAGATGTGTGTTCTTACTTTTGTTCATGTATATGTGTGTAGGCAAGTTATAATTGCATTGGGATTAAAGGACGCGACCGGAAAACTCTTCAAGTACGATCCATCCACCAAACTCGTGACTGTACTGATGGAGGGTCTTAGTGGCTCAGCTGGTTGTGCCGTTAGCTCAGATGGTTCGTTCGTACTGGTTAGTCAGTTCACAAAGAGTAACATCAAGAGGTATTGGATCAAAGGACATAAAGCTGGTACTTCTGAAGACTTCACCAACTCGGTCTCGAACCCTGACAATATCAGAAGAATTGGATCTACTGGAAACTTTTGGGTAGCTTCGGTCGTGAACAAGATCGTCGTACCAACGAACCCATCAGCGGTCAAAGTAAACTCTGATGGTGAAGTGCTTCAGACAATTCCTCTCAAGGAACAATTTGGAGACACTTTGCTAAGTGAAGTTAACGAGTTTGATGGTAATCTATATATTGGGACTCTCACAGGACCTTTTGCTGGAATTCTTAAGGTTTAAGATCGAGTGTCGTTTTTAATTAGTTTGTCAGTTTTAGAGCTCCGATTTGAAGGCAGCCGGTGTTTACGATCATATAATCTTTTTTTTTTTGTTATTGAATGTCGAAAACGGGTATGTATAATGGTCTGATTGTTATAATATTAAACAATAATATGTTTTGATTCTTTTAATAATCAGTTTTTACTTTGTAAACCTATAAGGAAATATAAAATCGTTTGTAGTATATCAGTTTTGTTTTTTGTGTGTCAAGAAACTGCTTGATACAAATTTCTGTGTCAATAAAAAAAAAGACGTTGATCTCCTTCAGTTGAAACAAAATTCACTTTGAAAATCCTAAGTCTGTGATCAATCTCCTATTGGGAAGTTTTGAGCATATGATATGATATTGGGCCCTATGGGCCTAGTGTGTATCTTGGTTAGCAAGTTAAGGTTGATTAGGGTTTGTGTGTAGTTTGCCGGCATACATTGTGTATATATACCTTGTATAAGTCCATTGTGACCGATAAGAAAGTAAGTTTATAGAATTCTACATGGTATCAGAGCCAAGATCTAAACACTAAAATCATTGTCTTGCTCTTGTTCGTGTTCGTATCTCTGTTCCTGTTTCGTGTTCGTGCTCTGTTTCTTTTGGTTTGTACCTTTTACTCTCTGTTTGCTCTGTGTTTCTGTTCTTGTCGTCGTTCGTATCTGCGTTTGTGTCCTCGCTCGTGTCTACATCATGACTGGTGGTAGTGAAGATGAGTCACGTGTGAAGAAAGTTGATGAAGCCAAGTCGGTTTCACCTTATGTGTTGTATGCGTCTGATAATCCAGGAGCGTTGATCTGTCTTGTTCAGTTGAACGGAGAGAACTATAATCAGTGGGCTTCGGATATATATAACGCTCTTCAAGCCAAACGGAAGTTGGGATTTATCAATGGAACTCTTAAGAAGCCAGCTTCAGATGATGTCGATTATGAGAATTGGTTGACATCCAATTCGATGATTGTGGGATGGCTTAGGGCTTCTCTTGAGCCTAAGGTCAAGGTTACGGTTGCCTACATCACTGAAGCTCATCTACTTTGGACAGAATTGAAGAAACGTTTCTCTGTGGGAAACAAAGTTCGGATCCATCAAATCAAGATCCAACTTACTTCGTGTAGGCAGCAGAGTCAAACCGTGATGGAGTACTTTGGTAAATTGTCGACGTTGTGGGAAGAGTTGCAAGTGTACCAACCAATTCATGCATGTTCCTGTGGTGCGGCTATGGAGATATCAAAAGAACGAGAAGAAGAGAAAATCCATCAATTTTTTATGGGGCTTGATGATGTCAGGTTTGGAGGTCTCTGTTCTTCGATCATTGGAACTGACCCGCTTCCAGACCTCGGTGATATCTACAATAAGATGATAAAGGAAGAACAGAGGCTTTCCTCGTCACGTGCACGAGAGGTGCAACCTGAGGTTGTCGGGTTTGCAACTCGTCGCGAGTATGGTGAATCCTTTGTTCCGCGACGAGAGGCAAAGTCTTCCCGTGACGGTTCAGCACGGTCTGATGCTAGCACGTCTGATAACTCCATCCTCAAACCTTGCAACATAATGTGCTCTCACTGTGGAAGAAAAGGTCATGAGAAAAGTGTGTGTTGGTCTCTAGTAGGGTTCCCGGACTAGTTTTATGAACGTAGTAGCAATGGTGGTGGGTCTGGTAATTCCCATGGTGATCGTGGTAATGGTGGTGGTCGTGGTAATGGTGGTGGTCGTGGCAATGGTGGTGGTCGTGGTTCCGGTGGAGGTCGTGGATCAGCTAATGCAGCACATGCTACTAGCTCCAATTCTTCCTCCTTCCTTGACTTTATCCCAGATCAATGGAGAATCCTTTCTCAGATGGTCCAAGACAAGTCAGGTTATACCAATCCCGATAAATTATCTGGTAAGATTAATTTTGGCGATGTTATACTTGATACCGGTGCTAGTCACCATATGACCGGAAATTTCTCTTGCTTGACTAATGTTGAAGACATAGCTTCATGCTCTGTCTCGTTTGCTGATGGAAGTCATACTATGGCTTCTAGTATGGGTGTTTTTAAAATCACGGACACGATGACTTTGTCAAAAGTTCTTTATGTGCCTAACTTGAATTGTACCTTGGTTTCGGTTTCTAAACTCTTGAAACAAACCAATTATTTTGCATTTTTTACTGATGCGGTGTGCGTTTTACAGGACCGTTTCACGAGCACGTGGATTGGAGCCGGTGAAGAGCGTGATGGGGTTTACTACTTAACATAGTTGGTTTCGGCTAAAAGTTTTACGGTTGTTGGTACATCTGATCATAGTTTGTGGCATCAACGTTTAGGACATCATTCTTCTCCTGTTCTTTCGGATTTATCTTTTATTTCTGGTTTTTCTAAACATGCTCGCTCTAGTCCGTGTGACATTTGTTTTAGAGCTAAGCAAACCTGTGAGGTTTTTCATGATAGTTTGAATAAAACAACGGAATGTTTTTCACTAATTCATGTGGATGTTTGGGGACCGTATCGTGTACCTTCCTCTTGTGGTGCTGTTTTTTTTTTAACTATAGTTTATGATTTTTCTAAAGCTATATGGACACATTTGCTGCTCGAAAAATCAGAGGTTAAAGATGTCCTGCGACAATTCTTGGCATATACGGAGAAACAATTCTCCAAGTCAGCAAAGACAGTCCGTAGTGATAACGGTACTGAGTTCATGTGTCTCGCCTCCTTCTTTCGAGAAAATGGTATCATTCATCAAACATCTTGTGTTGGGACACCCCAACAGAATGGTCGTGTCGAGAGAAAGCACAGACACATTTTGAATGTGTCACGAGCATTATTGTTTCAAGCCGGTCTACCCATTAAGTTTTGGGGTGAAGCAGTTCTCACAGCAGCTTACTTAATTAACAGAACACCTAGTTCTGTTCTTAGTGGTCAATCTCCTTACGAGATACTTCATGGGGTCACACCGGACTACAAGCTACTCAAAGTCTTTGGTTCTGCTTGTTTTGTTCATCGCACCACTCGTGACAAAGACAAGTTTAGTCAAAGGAGTCGTAGGTGTATCTTTGTCGGCTACCCATTTGGCAAGAAAGGCTGGAAAGTTTTTGATCTAGAGCGTAACAAATTCTTTGTATCTCGTGATGTTGTGTTCCAGGAAGACAAGTTCCCATTTGTTGAGGCTGTGAGTTTGGTGAATGAGGTCTCATCTCCGACTCTTCCTTTACTTAATAGTGATGAGGATTGGCTTATTGGTCCAAGTGACAGGGGGAGTCCCGCTGATCACTCTCATGATGTTGCTACCGCTTCTCCTAGTACGTCTAGTTCTCACTCGTCACATGTCGTCTCACCAAGTTCGTCCTCGCCTGTTTCGTCTCCTGCTGTTCCATCTTCTCCCGTGCCTCAAACTAATGATGAAGAACCTCTTGGACGTGGCTGTCGTCCAAAACTTTGGTCTAAGGTCTTAGAAGGATACATCACATATATTGTTGTTGCTGATTCTTCCCATCACGCTCTCTCCAACTCTCCATCTGATGTCCCGTCCTCATCTTCGGTCCAAGGTAAATCCTTGTATCCTCTTACTGATTTTCTTAGTGATGCAAGTTTTTCTACAGGCCACCGTGCTTACTTGGCTGCCATTGCGCGTGGCGTCGAGCCTAAGAATTTTAAAGAAGCTGTTCAGATAAAAGTTTGGGATAATGCTATGACAACAGAGGTGGTTTCTCTTGAAGGTAAACGTACATGGGATATCACTGATCTTCCACCTGGTAAAGAAGCTATTAGGAGTCAATGGGTTTATAAAATTAAATACAATGTTGATGGTTCTATTGAACAAGACAAGGCTCGTCTAGTTGTTCAAGGTAATCATCAAATAAGACTATAAGGAAACATTTGCTCCTGTGGTTAAAATGTCTACGGTTCGTACGTTGCTTCGTCTTGTTGCAGCTAATCAGTGGGAGGTGTATCAAATGGATGTTAATAACGCTTTTTTGCATGGTGATCTTGAAGAGGAAGTCTACATGAAACTTCCACCTGGTTTTCGTCATTCTCATCCCGGAAAAGTCTGTTGTCTACGCAAGTCATTGTATAGTCTTAAACAAGCTCCTAGATGTTGGTTTAAGACGTTATCTGATGCCTTGTTTCGTTTTGGATTTGTTCAAGCTCATGATGATTATTCCTTTTTCTCGTACACGCGCAAGGGTCTGGAGCTTCGGGTGTTGATTTATGTTGATGATCTTCTCATTTGCGGCAATGATGAGTATATGGTCAGCAAGTTCAAGGCATATTTGAGTAGTTGTTTCTCTATGAAAGATTTGGGCAAATTGAAGTATTTTTTGGGTATTGAAGTTAGTCGTAATTCCGAAGGCATTTTTTTTTCTCAACGCAAATATGCGTTGGACATCATTGCTGATAGTGGTAATTTAGGTGCTAAGCCTGCACCGACTCCTATGGAGGTTAAGCATGGTCTTGGTAAGATTCAAAGTCCTCTTCTTGCTGATCCAAAGAAGTATCGTCGTCTGGTTGGTCGTCTCATATATCTCCTCAATACCCGACCTGATTTGTGTTATGCCATTCATGTTCTCACTCAGTTTATGCATTCTCCTACGGAGGCTCATTGGCAGGCTGCCATTCGTGTGGTGCGTTATTTGAAGGGTGCGCCGGGTCAGGGCATTCTCTTGTCTTCTAGCACGGATCTAGATCTCACAGTCTACTGTGATTCTGATTTTAATACTTGTCCGATCACTCGTCGATCCCTCAGTGCTTACGTCGTTTTTATTGGTGGTTCTCATGTTGCTTGGAAGACTAAGAAGCAAGATACGGTCTCTTCCTCCTCTTGTGAAGCTGAATATCGTGCTATGGCTGATGCTCTTCGCGAAATCAAATGGTTTCGTAAACTGTTGCATGAGCTTGGTGTTCCGCAGACCAAGCCTACGACTCTTGTCCGTGATAACATGGCGGCTATCCACATAGCTGCTAATCATGTATTTCACGAACGTACAAAGCATATAGAAAGGGATTGTCACATGGTTCGTGATGCTGTTCGGGATGGTATTATAGTTACAAAACATGTTCGTACAGATGCAAAAATTGCAGATATTCTTACTAAAGCTTTGGGTCGTGTTCAGTTTCAAAATTTGGCGTCCAAGTTGGGCGTTCTTAATCTCCACACTCCAACTTGAGGGGGAGTATTAAGCCCTATGGGCCTAGTGTGTATCTTGGTTAGCAAGTTAAGGTTGATTAGGGTTTGTGTGTGTAGTTTGCCGTCATACATTGTGTATATATATCTTGTATAAGTCCATTGTGATCGATAAGAAAGTAAGTTTATAGAATTCTACATATGATCAATGACACACACTACAAGAAAACACATGATTTGCGAGGGCACGATTTGTCGCAAACACGTCGCAAATCCGGGTGTGCGACGACTTTGCGTCGAATTTCTGTCCGTCGCAAATCGCTCGTCGCAAAACAGGAAACGTCGCAAATTCGTCGCACATTTGCGACGGTATTGCGTCGCCGGAATTGTGCGTCGAATTTGCGATTGGTAAAGTTTTGCGACGCCTTGCGAGGCATTTGCGATTATCCGTAATGCGACGATTGTGCGAGGTATATAATGCGACGTAGTTACGAGGAATAATTTTGCGACGACTGTGCGACGAACCCGATTTGCGACCGAGTTGCGACGAACGCGTTTCCGACG
>OVAP01005652.1:0-12777 GCA_900406295.1 Aurinia saxatilis
GATGCTATCAGCTACTTTGATGCTATCGGCTAACCACTACTTGATGCTATCAGCTAACCAAAACAAGAGAAACACACAAAAGGAATAAATCCTAAGTGAACTCGATCTATATTAAGCAGATTCATCTCATTCGGTTTTAGTGGGAAAATAGAGAACTTACCACGGGAAGATGTCGCTAGATTCGCCGTGGGTGTTAGATAATTCGTCAGATTCACCGTCGATGGTGGAGATTTCAAATTCATCAGATTCACCGTTGGAGAACTGGGCAGATTTACGGTCGTCGTTGGAGAAGTAAATGAATTCTCCTTCGTCGTCATCGTCGAAGAAGCAATGGAAAGAAGAGAAAACGAGAATTGATTTGGATTCAAACGGATGAGAATTTCACGGATGAGACAGCAATTAAAAAAGTAGGGTTCGTGGTGTTTTTGTTTTTCCCCTTTTCAACGAAGAATGAGGAGAGATGGAGATTTCAGAAATAGATATGAAGAAAGTGAATGGATTTTTTTTATTTTCTATTTGATCCGGGTTTGGATACGGATCATTGGTTGAATCCGATAAATATTCAGATCCATCAAGATTTTTTTGTTTTTACCACTTTTCAACGTAAAAATAAATCGAAAAAAATTCATCTGTTATAACGGAAGTTTCTGAAATTAAACCTTCAATTAGAGGGCATTTGCCCACTTGATCCCTCAAGGGGGTTGTTAAACAGCAGGCTTCTGTTAAGTGGCATAAGAAACGGTGGAAAAGTAAGAAGAATATCCACTGCTTTTAACCGGCCTTGAGTCAGTTTTCGATTTTTTTTATCAACATTTTCTCCAACCATATGCCCAAAACTGAAATCAACTTGGAAGAACAGAGTAGAGTTTTCGAAACTTGGAAGAACAAAGAGAGTGCAAAACAAAACTCAAAGAGACTACTACAATACTTTTAAGTGCTTTCAGACAAAAGACGGCAGCTCTTTCAAGCTACGAGCTCAGATGGAAGTGTGTTCTGAATGTTGTAAGGCATCAAGATATTGAAACCATCAGCAGCAGTCGAGATGATCATCCCCGGAATCTGGTTGTGCCAGTGAAGTTCCTTCGGGTCCTTTTGTCCCTGGTGAACAAAGAGAAGTTGTGGAGGTAAGTCTTGAGGTGTGTTGACTTGTTCATTGGTCTGGGCTTTGAACTCTGCCTCTTCTTCCTCATCTTTCTCCAAGGATAAATCCCATATCCTGCAGGTAAAACAGAAGGCCAAACACCATTAGACAATTTTTCAGTTTTTTCTTGGGCAGTGTAGTAGTATTCTGTATTAACTTTGTTACTTACGTGAGCTGGTTATCGCTGGAAGTAACTGCAAGTGTCGAGGCTTCATGAGCGCTCCACTCAATCGACGTGATAGGATGCTTATGGTACTCAAAATGTGCTACCACAGCATCTCCATCCTGGTTCAAGATTCAAATGCTATTATATCAGAATATTATTAAGACATTGCTAGCAAATATATAAAGCTACCATCTCTAGCTAACCTTGATCAGTCTAAGATCACGGATAGAGAATGTCCCATCATCACTCCCTGATGCCAACATGCAACTAGCCAGCCTTTATGAAAGAGGAAAGATTATGAATGAATCATTTGTGGGTAAGGTACAAAACCAGGAAAAACTAAGTTTGACACCAAAGTGGCCGAAGAACCTGTTCCATGATATGACATTCACATCTGCGTTATGTGCCTTAAAAGATAACACAGGCGACTTCCCACGTCGGACATCCCAAATTGCAACATGTTTATCTACAGAACATGATGCAAACACGTTTTCTTCTGCAGGACTCCACTGGAACAAATAAAAAAATGTTCAGCCAAAAGGAAACAATAACAGTACACACACAATTTAGCTGCAAAGTGATAGCTTTACTTGTAAATCTTCAACACTTGCAGTGTGCCCAGTGAACGGAATAGGATCAACAGTCCATGAACCAGCAGCTGGTTCCCACAAATGAATCATACTCGTGCAGTCCCCTAACAGGTTGAAACACAAATCAATACTATTACCTATGTTAAAAAAGTATGTAACTGTTTGAGTAATGTAGGCATTTCTGAGATAGCTATACCGGAAAGAAGCCTTCCAGCAGTTGCAGGACTCCAATCTATAGCATAGCCTTCATCTTTGTGGCCAGAGAAGTTAACTAAGGGTGGTTGGGTAAGAGTTGGTGACTGTCCACCTTTACCTTCTGTTTCTGACTCAGCTAAAGCATTAAGATGAGAGCTCAAGTCCCAGACCTGCCCAGAAATACAAAAGGCAACCCAGTCTATAAGGGATGCGTATCAACAAACACCCAAGACATACAAGTAGAAGTAGATAACGATATATCTTCCTAGTTTTTGTTTTGTATAGCCAAATGCTAAACTATACCTGCACATGACCAGCATCTCCCCAAGAGACACAGATATGAGAACTTTGAGGCATTGCACGAATACGGTTAACAGATCCATGGTGAGCAACCCTGCGAACCTGAACATTGGAATTTTTTAAGAGACGAGAGAGAGAAAACTAGATGAATATCATAACATGGAGAAAGAATTGAAAATGACCTGAATAATTGGAGATTTAGAAGCTCCATCGTCGCTTTCATCATCACTGTCACTGCTTTCATCTTCATCTTCATCCTCCATACCATCTTCACCATTCACTGTCTTGGGCACTACATCACGCCTCTTACCAGAAACGTTGCTGATTTTGAATAACCCGATGGTGTTATTGGATGCCATCTCAGCCTAAAAGTAAATGAAACAACATAAGACACGAATCTCGAAACGCATATAGATCTAAAGATACTAAACTACAAGACTTACCTGAGTACCAGCCACCATATAAACTGTGTGAGGAAACTCAGTTCGATTCAAACCCAACCTATCTCCTAGAATGTCGAAACTGAAAAACAAACATAAACAAAAACTTGGTAAATTTCTTAACTTTATTATCACAAGTCTCACACTTTGAATGAAAATTACCTCAAACAAGGCCAACCAACATGGAAGCCATGGAGAGAATTGTAAACAGAAGGGTCACACTGAAGCTCTTCATCATCTTCGAGCTTATCAACACCTGGTTGCCAAACCCTTGTTGGAACCGGAGGGACCGAGGAACACGACGCATCTCCCTTCTTCTGTCAATTTCAACATCACCTCGTTAGATTGGAGACTGCACAACAACAACTTCGGATTCAAAATTACAAACCTTGTTCTTGTTCTTCCTCTTCGACTTCTTAGGGTTTATTTGGCGAACCATTTTCCTCCTTGCGATTTTGTCAAGATGATGATGATCACTGATGTCGCTAGGGTTTAACCAATTTATATACCCTAAAACAAATGATGCTCCTCTTTTTTACATTTACGCCCTCTGTTTATTGAATATTACTTTTTAAGTCCTTTATCTATTGAGAGATGAACAAATAACCCCCAAAGTTATAAAGATCACCGCTCACAACCCTACCAAATCACATTTGAAACTCTTCTTTAAACTATTCGTTAACAATCAAAGTAGCGAAAAGGCAATTCATGGTCCTTTAGTGTACCATAAAAAAACACAAGTACACTAGTTTCTGTTTCTTCTACTTGGAGAAGAATTTGTCCCAATCACGAAGGGAAGAATCAACGGAGTCATCTGGGAGAAATTTGGGAATCCTCTCGGCGCGAATGAACTGTTTCAGAATAGCTTTCTCTTCATCGATTTGTTTCTTTTCTTTCCTGTCTTTTGGTTCTACCTTCCTTTTCTCTTCCAGGATCCACTTGAAAAGCTCCCTTTGATCGTCTTCAGGGATAGGTTTCCTTGGTATTTTCACAGGTTCAGCTGCTACGGTCTGAAACATCGACTCATCAGCTGCTTCTGTGATTTCAAACAACGGGTCTACTTCAGGGATCAGTTTGGCTTCTTCTTTCTCCGGTACTGCAATTTCTGCTTCCTTGGCCTTTTCCGTTTCTGCAACTTTGTTGTTTTCAGCACTTTTCTTTTCAGCCTCAGTGTTAGCAACACCCTTTTTCACACCTTTACTTCTGCCCTTTTTAACTCCCTCTTTCTCACCAGCACCCATGTCTTTTTCTCGTTTTACCGCAAATATATAAGCTACAGAAGTAAAGGATAAAAAATTAGCACACATTGAAGAGTTAATACTGTGGATTCAAACTACTTATAAAGCGTGAAAATAGTGTATGCTTTTCACGATTCTGATTCTGATTCTGCTAAGGATATGGTTCTGTGAACAAATCATATTCACCTTGTATTATTATATAAAATGGGACTCACAATCAGTACTTGGTGCGACTGAAAGAATGATAGAATTCAGAATACAGTTGAGATATACAATAAAAAACTGGTGTGGATTATGGAGTATGCTCAAACATTTCAAAGAACAAGTACAATGTGCAATGATATGCCCAAGAACCAATATGAATTACAAGAACCTATGTAGTATGTACATCCTCTATTCAACGTTATCACTCAGCCAAGATACCGTATTTTGTAAATGTTAATAATGTTGTATTTTGTATAAGCTCAGTATCTCATATCGCTGAAAACATTAAAAATGTGCTTTCAATGAGCATGTTCTACCGTCGGATAATAGTATGGTTGTAGCAATACAATGTCATAACCAGCTTTCTTCTAGAAGCAGAAAGTTGGAAAGATAAATGTCTAGTCTACATTTCGTCTGGTTTCTTATAACATTGCAAACAAATTCTTGAGCTAGGCATTTCATCAAACACATTATGCGCGTAAAACCAAAACCCACAAAGGAAGACTAACCTCCAAGACCGAGATTGAAAATGAGCATAGCTCGCCAACCGACTTTCGCTAGTCTCGGAATGGCTTTCTGTGGAGGCTCCGATGGGTCCATCGCGAAACTCGACTTGGATCTTCCGTATTACACTCGTCGGGGAAGATAAAATGTAGGTTTCAAACCCTAATTTGAAGAAATTCCAACACGATTCTTCCAACTTGTGATTTGATTTAGCGCCTTTGCCTTATACGTCAAGCAATTTATGATTCCCCTGACTCTATTTACTTTTTTGGAAGTTGTTCGCTTTCATCTTCTTCCAAACCAATTGACTGATCTTGACGCTATGATTTTGCAATTGGGTCTTTAAAGTCTCTCGCTCAACCAGAGGCTTCCGTAAACCCAGAGGCTTCCGTAAACCCAAAATATAGTGTTTCGTTGTTTGTGCCACCAACCAATCAGAGCAACATGGTTTTTTTTAAATACGGTTATTTAAGTATACTAAAAGCTGTTTAATTTTGATTCCTTATTGCTAAAACGAGTGTTATCTTTTGTTAACTTCTAAAATGTATGTGCAGTTGTGAACATCATCCCAAACACCAGCTCAATGCAACTCTAATTTATTACCCGGTTTGGCTTGGCATGGCCTGGCTCGAGACAGAATTATTTGGTTCAGGACTATGTTCAATGCAAATGGAGACCAAACTAAAACCCAAACACATATAGAGTTGGTTTTGAGTAAGTTAACATCTAGGTTGAACACAAAGCAAGGTCTTCCAGGAAACAAGATCAACAACCAAAACCATGTACTCCTAAACGATTCTGAAAGGTCCTAAAAGCTACCAGAATCTCAAGACAAAGTCTTTCAAAACCAAGAATCCCGGCTTAACCGATAACTAAACCACATTAGTTTACCACAGGCGATTGACAGATAGACAATGGTATTTTTATTTCTCTGCCCTCAAGGCTTGGACGCACATGTCATAACATGCGACTTGAACTTCTCCAATTCTGTCAGAACTTCCTCTTCAGGTCTGTAAATCAAGTCACTCATCCGCCAAATCTGCCAAAGAAGAAGAAATTATATACAACTTTTACGTCTTATCAACAAATTCGCTCATCGAGGTAACAAGAAAGTCTGTAAAGGTTACCTGCAATGTTCCCCCTCCACCAGTAGTCTCACAGTCATCAGAAACACTAACAATAGTCCAAGGGTCCGCCGCATTCCAGTGGAAATCGACGACTTTGTCCCTAAGAAAGTATCGAGATACGAAAACTCAGAAACATGTAAATGAGAAAGCAATCAAGAGAATGTGATCAAGTCTTTAAGAACCTGTGACCAGCATGCTGGAAGAAGAGCCCAGAGGGGCTTTTAGCTGCACGATCAGACTTCTTACTGACCTGATGGATAATTAACAAACCAAACATGAGTACAATGAATAAGTTTTAGTAATGATAATGAGGAGATATTAATTTCCGACGTAGCTGTGTTAATTCTGTACACACCTTCTCGTAATCCCAAATGTTCAAGAGACCATCTTCTGCAGAACTCCCAAAAACAGATGACTTATCAGGAGACCACTGAATCGATTAACAAGATAGTATCAGTGAGTTTATAGATGTACATAATATGAAGAAGGATAAATAAACTGAAGCTGTCGAAACCTGAACGCAAAGAACAGCAGCTTTGTGGCCTTCAAATTTGTTAATAGGCGTACCGACTCCATTTGAGGTAAGGTTCCTACGATCATACAACCGGACAGTGTTGTCTGCTGACCTGTAATATTCACATATTTCTGATGAGTACATGCATGCATGTTCTAGGAGTTTACTTGATTATATACAAAGTGTGCCTCTTAATCATGTGTCTCTATACATGTATATTTATTTTCCCATACCCCGTCAGAATTAGATTGTCATCATGAGGATTCCAGTCAACACAATGAAGGTCAGCATCATGCGCCTTTTCAACCTGGTAAACACAAAAACAAGAAAAAAGATAAAGGAAGGTAAAACTTCAAATCTTTGATAGAATAAAGAAGATACAGTACCTTCGTGACAGGACTAGTGCCAGTTCTTGCATCCCATAGTATAAGGCAAGAATCGTCACCAACACTGCAGAATTCTTGTGCACTTCACGACATAAAAATTCATCAGAAGCATCACCAGAAAAGGAGGAAAGATACTGCATTTTGCATGAAAAATACGAGATCACATGGAGGAGACTGTTCTAAGAAGTTACCTAGTCGGGCTGAATGCCACATCCTCAACCGTATCGTCATGCCCATTATATACACCTCGTGGGCCGACAGTAGGACTCTCAGTCTTATCACCACCTTCACCAGTCTGTTTGATGATAGATCCCGATGATTTAGAATCTGCACCAGCTGTTGTGATGTGGTCCTGGATACTCCACAGAACAACTGTCTTGTCCTTGCCTGAGAGAGGAACCTTTGGGTGAGAAACTGGCAAACCACGGACCTGGACATTACGAATCACAGAAACACAAACCTCCAGAGAGGACAAAAGGTTCGGTTGGGCACATTGCAAGAGCAAACTCAGCATTATCTGTGTGTCCAGTTAGTATCTGCAAGAAAAATGGATCAGATGGGTAATCAATTAGCATTATTTAACAATATATCAAAGAGATTGTCACTCCCAGTGACGAGACTATGACAAACAAGCATAAAGCGCGAGCAATGATTAGCAACAACAATATCAGCAGTAGACATACCAAATCCGGACGGGAATTTGCAGCTCCAAGCACAGCATGACGGTTTGGTTGGGTTTCAACATCCCAAATAAGGACCTGGAATCAGTTAACTGTAATCAGATAACTGAAAATGGAAATACACGCAAAAGCAGGATGCTCCGGATATATTTCAGGTTGCTATGAGAAAAGCAAGAAAAGAGAAAGCAGCACTCACATCAGGACTGTCAGTATGAGTAGCAACAATCTTACTATTCTGTGGGAGTTCCCTAATTCTGTTCACCTGCAAATGTAAATTGTATATGAAGATAGACATCCAAGCACGGTTCAATTGTCGTCAAAGTCACCAAAGAATTTTTCTTTGAATGGTAAGAATTCACACCTCTCCAGGGTGAATGATGGTCTTGTACTTCTTCACAAAGGGAGAGCGTGCTTCTTCGTTAAACTGAAAACACAATCAAAAGGTAGTAAAACAAGCGTCAACCACGAAACGTTCACTGTAAATGGGAGCAATACAAGGAAAATGCACAGGTTTGGTTTTTAAAACCAGTATTTTACCTGAGATATGTGCTCAGCTGCAGCAACCCTCTGCTTAACAACTTCACAATTTGCTATGACCAAGGTATTGGGCACACTGCCATCAGTCTGGTCACACATAAACCATACCAATCTCAGCAAAAGTTGGGAAAACATTCTGAAACGTAAATGCAAGCAGCAATAAACTTACCTGCTCCGAGAGGTAGAGACGCTGTCGATTCTTGTAGGTTGCTTGTTCGAGTTGTGGACCCCATCTGTCAAAACCAAACAACAAATTCACCAAAAGGGAACCTCTTAGGACAAGAATAATTTGAAACCAACAGAGTAGCACAAACAAACATGGAGTTGTTACGGCTTCACCAAACTCAAGGCGTGAAGATCCAAAACAATAAAGACCAAACCCTAACTAGAACATTCTCAAAATCTGACAAAAGACCAAATCTTTCAGCATTATCCCTAAATTAAGCGGAAGCAAAACCCTAGAAAACGCAAAAGGAAGAAAGAAGGACCTGCAGGAGAGTGAAGGCCAGACGAGGTTGTGATTGGCGAGCCAGTCGTAGAGAATGGGGACAAGACCTTTCCACTGAGAGTACTTGTCGTCCACACTCGGCTGCTCCTTCTTCTTCCCACTTTCCTTCAATTTTCCACCGCTCTGAGAAGACGGCGGCGTCTGAGAATCGTCCTTCGTTTTAGGTCTCCGCCCTCTCTTCTTCGGCAACGATGCTCCGCTTCCTCCGCTCTGCGTTGGAGACGCTGCTGCTGCTGCTTCGTCGCTCTCCATTTTCCTCTTTGTCTTTTCTTTTTACTGATAAATTCTCTCCTCCCTCCTCACTCACACACAAATCTCCTTTATGAATACAACAACCACCTTTGTACTATTTTATTATTTATTTATTTATTTTATTTCCAAGATATATTATTGTTTTCAGTAGAACAGATTCTTTTCAAGATGAAGAAAATATATGAAATTGTATACAATATCATCTTTAAGGTGTGCACTGGTTGTGGATTCTTTTTTCATCTGAAAAATTATATTGGAAATGATGGAATACAAAACTGGCAGTTATAGAAAAATATTTCGGAAGTGAAACAGATTAATTATAAAATTTCTAAAATCAAGAAACGAAAACTAGAAAAACCATTAGTCATAAAAAGAAACATTTCGAGAATTAAACCGACGAATTACAAATTTTTGGAATTAAAAGATAAAAAAATTAGGAAAACCCAACCGTCATGTAAAAATATTATTAGAAAAGTCGGTAATTATATAGAAATATTTTGGAAGCAAATAAATGATAACCAAAAACATCGTTTTTTATTCTGGATTTGAGATCTACTTTTCTTGAAGACAATTTTTAAAGCACAATTCATGACCATCACTTCGGCTATAAGAATCAAGGGTACCAAAAGATGGTAGATGGGACATTTTGAAAGAGGCAAAGCAACTGCTGCCTTAGAGAGAGTGATATGTGCATCTTGCCATTGTTGAGTAGTTTTTAACGGAGCCATTTGTGTTATAATGATCATGCGAGCTTCAAAGGGAGCAACACAACAAATGCAAAAACTAGCTAAACCATTAGCAACAACCTCAAAGCAAGGTAATTAAACATCCTCAAAGAGAGATAAATCTGTAAGATCCTCGGATTGAGGTAATTTGGTAGCACCCTCATATTGAGGTAATTTGCTAAGATCCTCAAACTGAGGTAAGCTCCATGAAACTATAACCTCTAATACAAGTAAAGTATTTGAGATGAGAAAATTTACCGAAAGAGGAAAATGTGTGGAGTGGTTGTGAGCGACAGATGGAGGGAAAGAGAAACGTTGAGTAGTTGTGAGCGACGGAAGGAGAGAAAGAGAAACGTTGAGGGGTTGTGAATTCGTTGCTAAAAGAGATCGGACTCTGTATGTGGAGCCTCTTTCCCGGTTGTCGTGGTGGTTGAGTCGGGCAGAAGGAATAGGAGAGGGCCGTTGGGTTTGGAAGAGTGTTGTTATACCCGACAGCTTTGGGATGGGGGGGAGTGGACATAGAGGTGGATTCGAAGGAGCCTTCGGTGAGTCGCGAAACTCCCCTCCGACGGTGGATCCAGTGAAACCGGAGGGGGAGAGGGTTCTAGTGGTCTCTCCCCGGCCATGGCTCAGTGATAGTAGGGAGATCTTTTTGGTGGCGTCATCATGATGTTGAGTCCAAAATCTCGTGATGGTGGTGAGACTTGGGAGGAGGGAGACGATGTCAGGGCAGTGGAGGAGACGTCCATGAGCCATCGGCAGCAGCACGATGACGTTCCTCGGGGAACATGTCTGGGAGAGATTGCGGCTAAGGCAAACTCTACTGGTAGCTAGATATGTTTCTAAAGGCTAAAGTTTAATTTGACATCTCTATATCTTTGTTTGGTTTGATAAAATATAAAATATTAACAAATAATAATATAATTTCGGAAGCAAGGAGATATCGGATTGATTTATCAACTCTGGATATTTGTTAAATTTGTAGAGAATTTTGTGTATTTGATAAATCTATTAAAGAATTGTATTTTCAAGTATTTTAAAAATCTCATGTACAATATACTCTTAAGATTTTAAAAAGTTGTGTTTTAAAAGTAAGATTAGCAAGGATCCATATCCCAATAAGTTAAAATTCATAAACCAATAACAATAGAATTTAAAAATTCTACAAATTCTTAAAAAATCCATGTGCTAATAGATGAAAACTAGCAGAAGATTACACGATTTGAAGGATTCCATAAGTTTATTTCCCCTAACAACTTTTAGCATTGAATTTGTTGTTGTTTTTTTTCTTTTCTTAATGTGAGTTTCTGATGTAGAAAAAGACGTTTTCTTCGTCTTTCTCCATCAAATCCGTACGAAACTCACTGTTTCAGTTACAAACACCATTTCCTATGCCCGATGACCGCCTTATGGCAGTATTGTGCCTATCTCTATTGTAGTTAATTTAGTTTAGATTGTTGGTTGGATTCCAAAGAAGATCGGCTTCTCCTTTTAGATTTCTTGAATATCATTGAATATATGGTCGGTGTTATCTTTGTGATCATATCTCTCTTTCTTATGTCGGTTCGTTATGAATGTGTTGTCTCTCGGTGTAGAGTGTTTGTTTTCGGAGACCTACTGTAACATCCCTAGCCCAATGGGTTAATTTATTTGGGCTCTAGCGAAAAAAATCTCATCAAGCCCAAGCCCACTCTAGATAAAACCCTAGGTTTTCCCCTCCCACCTATTTAAAGGAGCCTCTCCTCCCTCAAAATTCAGCAGAGAGAGATTCAAAGCGAAGCCCTCCCGGAATGTCCACCTGTGACGGAACGACCGCGAGTTCGGGCCAGCCGCCGCCATCCTCCACCGGTGAGCCCATCTTCTCCTTTTCCCTCTTTTTCTCACATCTCCCTAGGCTAAACACCTCTTCTATTCACAGATCTAGCTTCGCAAACCACCATTGAGCCTACACGCGCCCGCACGCGGCACCACCGGAGCCTCACGCGCTGGGCAAGCGCCACCGCATGGGTCTCACGTGCCTGCACGCGCTTCCACACGCCCGAGCGTGTCGCCTCCATGCGCCTCCGTTGTGCCGTTGTTTTTTTTTTAACTGTGAGGATTCATCCCCAAGACCCACCCTTTTTAGATGTGTTGATGAACAACCCTAAAATTGGTACCTTTGTTGTAGATCTGAATTGCAAGTTTCTATATCTGAGATTTATAATATTTGTGCAATTGTAAATTTGTACTCTGGTTCTTAGTTGCCTAGTTTGATTTGGTAGTCAGAGATTTTGTATGCTTGTATAAATATTGTGTTAATAAAACCGAATCATGATAATTGTGGACTGTTGAACTGGACTGACCTAGATCTGGTATCGAAAGAATTTGATTGGGATCTGGTATCCCCAGTCTGTAGGACTTATCTGAAGTCGGTATTCAGAGTCTATAAAATTGACACATGAACTGGGAACTTATTTATCAAAATTTGGAATTCTTGAGAATGATATATTGATTTGAATTGAGGATCCCGAGTCAGATAGGTATCTTAACTGTTGAAATGGAAATTGAACTGCATTATCTATTTGTGTTTGTTTCAGTTGCCTGTTTTGGTTTTGTGTTGATACGCTGGAATTCTCGGATTCTTGGATTCTTGGCTTGTCTTCTCACTGAGTATTTTGTAATCAACCCTCCTTTTCTTCACTGTTCAAAAGTGAGTGATGGATTGCTGCCGCCAAGGATGTGTGGTGTGGATGGGTTGTGACGTTGTTGTTGTTTGTTTTATTTATTTTTAGTTAAATACTCTTGACTCATTTATTGCTGAATTGTGCGGTTTTTCCTAAATTGAATTTGGTTGTTTTTATTTATTTATTTATTGATTTGGAATAAATGACATTGTTGGATTTAAGATACCCAATTTAATGTCCATCTCGCTTATGAAAGAGATGGGCGTTTGATGGGGATTTAGTTTTCGTCCAAAATAGGTTATGCAAGCACACATGTCTCGCAGTAGTACTTAGGGATTGTATCCATAGGGAGCAGAGTGTACGCAGTAGCATGTCAAAGTTCACTCGAGCTAAGAAGCAAATATGAGGCGGTTTGGTTGTTTGTCGATCGACAGTGTGAACTGGTCGATCAATGAAAGCGCATTTCGGTTGATTGCAGATAATGCGTTCGATCGATTAGTGCCTGCAAATAAAAACGTAAGTAAATTCAGATATTAAAAGCGTTAGGAAGTTAAGAAATGCATCAGAGGGTCACGGTTTGAATTATTCAGGGTAGTAGCTAGTGTAA
>OVAP01005653.1:0-12777 GCA_900406295.1 Aurinia saxatilis
GAGGGTCGCCGCCGTAAACCCTAGTACCAACCACCACCGTAAGCCCTTGATAAATTTAGCGATTTTTGTAGGGCAATTATTTCCGAATTTGGACTCAAACTGAGTATTTTGTTTCATGGGTACATCTGTTGATTTGATATCCTTCTGTATTCATATTCGATTGTGAATTTATTAATTTTAATTATNTGTTTTTCTGTGTTGTATTTACCTTATTTTTTGCATTTTTTTTATTTACCATATTGTTTTGTTGGTATAATTCATTGTATTTTGTATTTTATTAGAAAATTAATTTTTTTTATAATATTTTGGTTTCATTATTTTATTTTACTATTGTACCAATTTAAATTTTAATATATAGTATAAATGAATTAATTAAATAAAATAATTTTCAAATAAACTAATTAATAACATGAAAAAACTGCTATTGTACTAAAACTATTGCGGATAATAAAACGTTGTTGTATACAGACAAATAATAGCACAAAAAAAAACCGCTATCTAAAGGATCTGATCTATTATCGCGTGCGATGATACAGCGCTCACTTAAACGCTATGGTATCGTTAAATAGCATTTTTCGGCCGTTGTGGAAGGTCGATTTTCTTGTAGTGATGTCTACTTTTGCTATGTCTAAGTAGTCTCTTAGTTAGGAATAGGGTTTTTGCTAGGAGAAATCATGGTTTGGTAGATAGGTAATAGGATTATATAATGAGTAGTTTATAGGCTTACTTTCATATCAGTAAATGATAAGATAAATCTGCTACTAATACACCACTTAGAGTAAAAGATCTAAAACTTGATAGTGAAAGCTTTTCTATTTATTAGTTTAGTAGGATTTGATTTCTTTAACTTAATGCCTAGATTGATTGGTTGATCATCCCATAGGTTTTCTTTCTGAAAAGATATATGTTAGAGTTATCAGATACCAATTGAACTAGACTACCTAAGCCTGACCAAAAGGATAGATAGTTATTAGTGAAATTAACTATATAGCCTAAACTAGGAATTATATAATTACTACCCTGATAATTCAAACCGTGATCCTCTGATGCATTACCTGACTTCCTAAAGCATTTTAATATTGAATTTTCTCACGTTAACTTTGTTTTAATCATTTCAGGCATTGATCGATCGACCGCATAATCTACCATCGATCGAAAGGTGTCCCGAATGATCAATCAGTTCACACGACCGATCGATCGTTACAAAAAAAAAATTCATTTTATTTGCTTAGCTCGAGTGAAGTTGGACGTGCTACTGTGTGACTCTGCCCTCTGTGGATTCGATCTGTAAGTACTACTGTGAAAGCATGTGCGCTTGCAAGAATATTTTGGGTGAAAACTTAATCCCCATCATTATCTCAAGAAGTATCGGAGAAAATGGAAGATGAATTGAAGATATAGAAGAAATGGAAGTATATCGGAGAAAAGGAAACTACTTGAGATTTTGTCAACAAGGAAAAGGAAGGAAGCCTGAATTGAAAGAGGAAAAGCCCATGGTGGAACGACGGTTTAGCTAAGAGTATAAGTAGTCCGCTAGTCCTAGCTCATAATGTATCTTTCAACTTTCCAGAGCTCTTGCACCCTAAAATTCTACCTTTGGTTTTACCCTCCGTTCTTAATTTGTGTGCTTTCTTTGCTTTCGTGTTCACAAGTGATTCATACATTAAGATAGTCAAAGATCCCTTAAAAGTTTCGTTTTCACAAGTTTTTGGTTGTGTGAATTTCGGTACACACAATTTGGCGCCGACTGTGGGGAGCTCATCAACTGTTCCATACAAAGAATCTCTTGTAATACACGATGAACATGGCAGGAAAGAACAAACTACCCACAATCCATCCCGATCAGATCCATGGTGACTCCACAGCCAAACGGAGGAGTCAACAACGGAGGTGATCCGACCATGCAAACTCCACTCAACGGAGGTGGTGACAGAGTTGTCAATCCGCAAACTGGCTTCGCGGAAGTTAGCACCTTGCTCAACGACTTGCTTACACGCTTTGTTAAGCAGGATAAGATTAACGAATTCATCGCGGATAAGTTGAAGGAACTCTCTGTCCGAAACCAACCACGGAAAGCTTCCGGGAAGCTCTTCGGCTTACCTCCTCTCGACCACATGAGGCAGACGGTTCATAGGAACCATGTCACTCAAACGGAGCAGCCACAAGGACACTCCGGTGATCAACATGCAATCTCACATCGAAGACGGTCGCGAGAGAAAAGCACGTCCACAACCGGGCACTCAACAACCAGAGCGTGCAGAATAACCTATATATCAAGGTGAAAAAGTCTTTGAAGAAGAGTACTCCGAGGATGATCAGCTCGGAGAACACTAGGAAGAGATCCTCCAACTCAAGGCATCCCTCCGCAAAACGGAAGCTACTATCCTGGAAGTACGCTCGCAAATCCACAAGGCAACCAGCCGCACACCAGAAATCGACCGCGTTCTCGAGGAATCATAGATGACTCTCTTCACTCAGAGGATCACAGAAGCTCGCATCCCTGATCCCGGAAAAGTCAGAATCCCGCACTACGATGGGACGACAGATCCAAGAGAGCACTTGACATCCTTCCGGATCGCCATGAACAGGGCCAAGTTCCCACAAGGATACAAAGACGCACGCTTCTTTCTCCTTTTTGTCAAGAATCTCAAAGGACCGGCTCTTCATTGGTTCTCTCGACTACCGAGAAGCTCCACCGATAGCTTCCGAGAGCTTACCATGACCTTCCGCTAGAACTACTCCATCTTCATGGGACATAAGACTACCGATGCTGACTTATGGTCGATCTCTCAAGGTTCGACGGACTCACTCCGAACATACATTACCAAGTTCAAAAACTCTCATCTCGCAGGTCGAAGGCATGAGCGACCAGGCAGCACTTCGTGCTCTCAAGCAAGGCTTATGGTACAAGTCAGAATATGGAAGGAACTAGCATATCAAACCCCTTCGACCATTCAAGATGCCTTTCATCTCGCTAACTCCTACATTGTGAACGAAGCAGAAATGCATATCCTCCGAGCCAAGCATGCACCAGCTCGCGCTCCACGCTCTACTCAACAGCCCACCATTCAACAAAGCACTAGGAGGCCTCCTTCATCATCCAAATACATCCATCATGGAGATCCCGGCTCACACAACTACGTGATCAAGAACGGAGAGAGCAGCGAGCAAGGATCTACGAGGAATGCTGGACACAGCAGTGGCCGAGGCTCAGGACGCGGACGCGGACATTCAGAAGGATGGACAAGGAGTCGAACAAGCTACGACGGGAATGCATTCTGCGAACTTCACCAAGTCAAGGTCCACTCAATGCAAAACTGTAGGACCCTGGGCGCGTAACTCACCAAGAAGCTTCTCGCAGGACATCTCGGCAATACCGTCCACCTCAAAAACTTTATTCGTGATGCATGTGAAGATACTCCTAAGGATTAACCCCAAGCGGAGAAGCATAACAACAAAACAGATCTGATGACGAAGATCACAATGATGGTTCACGCCAGAGAATCAACATGATCTTGGGTGGTTCGCAGTATTGTCTCGACACCGTCTCATCCATCAAAGCATTCCAGAGGAAAGCAGTCGCAGCATCCTTCCAGGCATACACGCCCAAACATCCGGAGTGCACCATTTATTTTACCGAAAAGTATGCCAAAGGAATCGATAAGCCTCATAACGATCCTCTCGTCATCAAACTCACCATCAACGACTTCGACAGCGCTAGGATCCTGATCGATACAGGAAGCTCCGTAGATGTCATCTTTCGCGACACCTTGCACCGCATGATATTTGACTCCGCGGACATCACCATATCTCCCAGACCACTCATTGGATTTTCCGGAGAGATCACAATGATTATTGGCACGGTCAACCTTCCAGTTCAAGACGGCGGTGTTACAAAATGCACTTTCCTTTTTCTTTAAAGTCATGCACAATTACGACGAGTCAATAAATAGATATATATATAATATTTATTGGAAACATACTTATCCTCAAGTTCATGTAAAAAAAATTAGATGGAATAATTTCTAGCGATTTACGCCCAACACTGAGACTTATTAGGGATTATATCCCACATCGGAAGTTGGAAGGGATCATTAGTAATATATAAGTAGATTGGGTCTCTCCACTAATCGTCAATTGGCTTTTTAGTTGGAAACTCATGAAGCTTAACATGGTATCAGAGCATGTTACTTGAATCTTAACATTGTTTAAGAATAATCCAATAAGTGGTCGGTTCGTTTCAGATTTTGAGCTTAATAAAATGTCATTTCAAGAGATTAATTACTTGAATCTTATTAAACATATGAGATAAAATCCTTTTATTTTTGAATAAACAGCTTGCTTGGGGAAAAGACTATAACCAAAGCTTTTAGACAGAAGGGTTGAGCCTGGTGTAAGTCCTCTCTAACCTCAGTTTCACATTCTTCAGGAGATTAACTTTTTTTTACTGTGGTAAAAAACTTTTTTAACTTGCTTATTTTGTTTTGGTTATTTTATGTAGAATGTTCCAAAAGCCATGTACCAAGTCTTGGAACAACGTAAAGCGAACAAGAGATAAAAGGGAGATCAGACATACCTCAAACGCTTCAGAATTTCATGTCCGAAGTCAAAAGAAGCAAATCAGACGCAAGAGAATTTGCTCAAAAGCTAAAGCAAAATGGTGACACTGATGGAACACATAACAATAACGGCTAAGATACATGAGTATCTATATCGACATGTCGCATCGAGCAGCATACCGAAACAACTCCACTGCTTAGCTCTTAAACTAGCCAACGAACATTCAATAAATGTAGAGGCACGTCTCCAGCTTCCAGAAGCCGAGTTAGTCCCAGCCTTAGTTCACAACGACTACTTTCACTATGTCTTGGCTTCAGACAATATTCTTGCAGCCTTTGTCGTGGCCTAGTCTTCGGTTTATGCATTTAATCCGCAAAAAGCACGATCGCATCGATCAAGTGACCCATCAAACCCCAAGTTAATGTGCTGGTCTAAAGAGCGAAAATCCATCAAGCATCAAGCATAACTATGCAAGCAATGCCTCAACTCACAATCGCAACTTTTGCTCTTCCACATTTGCCAGTCATCTCACTGGTCCGCTCATTGAATAATCAACAAATCGTTCGAACCAAATCAACCTCCAGCACCAAATATCGCAAGACATTCCGCGAGTAAAACCACCGAAGTCATTCGCTTTGCATAACTATGCAAGCAAAACCTTAGACTCGGAAACAACTTTCGAAAAGCTCAATTCCTGAAATCCAACCAACATCTCGTTGGTCTAATAATCGAATCAACAGTTCAAGTGCGCTACCTAGCAAAGAAAATAGTAATCTACACATGAATTGCAAAATCAGCTATGTCATATAACGAGATACAAAGCATCTCGAAGCCTAAATGGCAATACAGCAAGTTCAAGTTGTTGGATAAAGCCATCTAGGCACATAAACAAATGAGTTATCATACTCGTTTGAATCAAGTTTCAAAAGGCAACATCTGCCTAAGTTAAAGTCTTTGAATATAAACAGAAGAAAGGAACTCCGACAACCTACTCCGGAATTTCCTCATCCGACGCATCATCAGCTACCGGAACCTCGATCAACGCCGATTCATCACACGACTCCACACAAAATAGCTTGCATAACCCGGACATATCAGCAATCAACTCGTTGACAAATCAATCATACTCAGCATCGGCACTAGCATAGGTTGAGCGGGTCTTGAGCATGTCGCTTTCCAATCCAGCAAGAGTGAGCGGTGTCTTGCCTTGCAATGACTTGATCATCTGGTACGAGCTCTCCGCCTACATCAAAAAATCGCAAACAATTAACATTTCACATCGAAAACACGAACCTGACAAAGCTGACTCATCTTATCGGAAAGCTCCTCCTTGAGCATGATCACCTTGGCACGAGCCTTCTCCGCAGGAAGAAGATACTCGCCGACAGCATCCCTAAGCTTTGACGACGTGAGCTCCTCCGAGGTCGCCTTCTTCTTGTTCCTAAGGGCACGCTTCTCCTCAGCTTTGGCCTTGGTCTCCCATTCTTGTGTCTTGGTCTCGAGGCCCGCAATCTTGTCAACAAGAAGAGACATGTCTTTCTCATGATACGCTTGAACTCTCCTAAGCTCAGCATTCTCCTTCGCCAGCTCCGCGAAATCAGCCTCGTAACCAAGCATCACATGGTTCATCTGAGCAATGAACTACACAACAAGGATCAACATTAGTACATAAGCATCAAGAACTTATATGAAATGAAAGTAGAGCTACTTACTTTCGAACCAGCATGGGAAGCAGCCGAGTATCTCTCGCGATGTCGAAAAGACTCTATCGGAGGAAAGACATCTCTGTCCAAGACCATGCGTGAGAAGAGCGTCGTCACGGCACCTTCAGTCGCACTCGGCAGTGTCACATCCTCCACAACATCAGAGGAAGCAGCATCCTTCCTCGATCTCTTGCGGGAGCGACCTTCAAAGTCCCTTGGTCCTTGACCGGCTTCGCGACAGTCTTGGCCTTGCTCGACTTCAAAGCATCCTTGGCAATGCCCTTGCCCTTAGAAGACTTCGGAGCAGCGTCCATGGTAGCCTTCTCCGAGTGCATGTTGGCACCCTCATGCACGACCGTGGGAGCGGGAGATTGAACCTCAAAAGCTGGTAGCGTTCCTCTCCTGTTTAAGCCTCTCCATCACCGTCATCCTTGATCGCACGACTTCCATTGTATCCTCCGAGCGTTGCGGTGATTCGAAACGGTGTCTCCAAAAACGAGCGTTCTCGACACGTTTCACAGTGAAAGTCTTTGTCCAATGAGTCGAATGCTCCACCACGGCCGCAAACGTTTCCGAAAAGTCTTTGGTAGCACGAAGGAGAAGTGGACGATCTGCACATACACAAAATAACAAGAAGTTAGAAAACACCCAAGGGAAAAGAAATTGAAGACAAACAAACAAGACAAGAATATCCACTCATATAGCTACCTATACGTATCCATCGAGACCTAATTCCACCAAGATATTCATTGTCTATCGAATTATGATCCCTCTTCATGTAGAAAAACTTCTCTTCCCAATAATGGATTCGTCCCGGAAGACCTCGGATGACTCTGTTCTTAGGTTTTCCGGCAATAGCGTATATGTTCTTGCTACGATCAGGTTGGCGAACTTCTAGCACTTCGGAGAGAAATCTTACGTCAATGTCAAAGCCACATTCAATGCAACGTACTAGGATTCCCACCAAGTGACGAATTCCGTTCGGAGTAAGTTGCGAAAAACACAAGTTGTATCTCTTCAAGAACTTGACAAACATCTCCGGAATCGGCAACCATAGAAATCCCTCATAGAAGTAACTTTCGAGCAAGCAAAAGCATCCTTCCGGAGCATTGTCGAGACGACCGGAGGTTGATGGGATTACTATCTCAATATCTTCGACGATTAGGAAAACTTCACTAAGCTTAGCGATCGAATCTTCAGTCGACAAACTTGACCCATGCGGAACGGGTCTGATTCTCTTGACACTTGGTCTCTTTGCCCTTTTATTAAGGAAAGCACGCTCTTGTAACACTAAGACCTTAGTGGCATCAAAAGCATCATTGAAAGCTCGAAGATCTTCAAACTCTTGCTTGATATCAATAATCGGAACACCATCAGGACCTACCTCTTCCTCATTACTAACTATCGGAGGACATCCTTGAGCGTCTCCGATATTATCCCTACCATAAACGCCATCAGTAGGACTATGTTCGCTACAACTAGTACTAGCTATGTTACTTTCCTTACCATCATCACCACTACCAACATTCCCACTATGACCAACCTCATCCGTATTGGCACTATGGTTACCTACACTACCATTGCTATTCCTACCGAGACTACTATCGGAACTAGACGACTCAGAGGAAGAATCGCTATCCGAGACAAAGAATTCACTACCATCGGGACGCCGCATGAAACAACTTTTTCTCAGAACATGGTCTTCGTAAGAAGATTCATCCATCTCATCATCATAGTCCGCGAGAAGACTACCACCATGCAAAGTGCGACCCGAGCTACACTCACGGGTCGCGGAAGAGACGAAGCCGCGTGAACCGCGACCCGTTGTGTGGTCACAGGTCGCGGAACGCTCACGACCACATGAGACGCGACCCGTATCACTCCCACGGGTCGCGGAAGGAGCAATGGTGCACGAACCGCGACCCCCCAATGGCTCACAGGTCGCGGAAGGAGCAATGGTGCACAAACCGCGACCCCCCCCAATGGCTCACGGGTCGCGGGAAGGTCGTAGACGCACGAAGCGCGACCCGTGATGCTCTCACGGGTCATGAAACCAACAAGAGAGGAGGAGGCGCGATCCGTGACCTCTGCTCCTTCCCTTCGTCTTCGATTTTCGACAACTTTGTTCCTCTTCTTCATCGCAAACCAATCTACGAGGTACATATCGAAACCTTCATCTTCCATACTTCAATTTGATTTATCTAAGTGTGAGAGAGATAGGGAGTTGTGCGAATGAAGAAAATTTCTTCACGACAATGGTGAAAGAATGGTTGGTAGTGAATAAGAGTTAGTGGAAAAAGATGGGGAAGAAGATAAGGAATGGTGAATAGTGATTTCTGATTTTTATAATATTATGACAATCAATCACAAAGCTCTTGAGTTCCCGAAGATCTAGCGGTAAAAACATCTAAGTTTCTGGTAAACTATCCAAAACTGTGATTCTCTACCAAGTTTCTACCAAGAACAAGGTTCAAAACCTAAATCTATCAAGTCACATCAATTAAGAACAAGAGAGAGAACAGAGAGTTACCTGAAAACTTCTTAGAACTTCTGAGAATTTCTGAATAACTTCAACAATGCACCTCGTGAGCAAGGATGAGGAAGCACCCCTACTTATACACAATTTTGGAGGGAAAACTCCAATAGTTGTCATGAACAACATACCAAGATAACCGAACGATTTTCGTTTTCGAAAACAAAAAAAAACGTTACGGCAGCATTCGGGATCGTAATCCGCAAGATGATATTCTTGTCTACGATATACTACTGTTGATGCCTCCAAAAGCTTACAACTAAGAACCATGCATCAATCTTCAAACTACTCACGAAACTCTCCATAGCTAAACAAGCTATGAAGAGTTGGGGGTCTAATTGTGGGAGTGGGATTTCCCCCCACCACCCCCCTCCCAGATTGATAGCATGAAATGGTTAAGTATTCTCCACAAAACACAAGAATCAACTACGACTTGGTATCGATCCAAATGCTAAGGGATTACAAGGATAGATCATAACCAACATCCTTTGCAATAACTATCGGAAGACTTAAGCCTTTCGATAACTTGACCACTCAAACATGAAACCGGGCAAATTTTGCTTCAATTTCATACGAAACTATCTTTGGAGAGTGGGATTGAGTTATTGGTATTTCCCAACAACTAAACTTATCAGAACAGTCCGTGACCCGAAGGACCATCACGGGACGCGACTGACCGCGTCCGAGCACGGGTCGCGCTTTGCGTTGTCCGAGCAAGGCGCGACCCGTGGACGAATCACGAGTCGCGTTTCGACGAGAAGAAACGTTCTGCGACCCGTGCACAAACCACGGGTCGCGATTCGCCCGAACAAACCGTTCTGTGACCCGTGAACATGCACGGGTCGTGGATCATTACATCGAGAGAGTTATGCGACCCATGGAACGTTCACGGGTCGCGGTTCGTCTCATCGAGTCCGTTCCGCAACCCGTAAATGTTCACGGGTCGCAATTCGTCGAGTTCGAAGAAAACTGCGACCCGTGGAACGTTCACGAGTCGCGGTTCGTCTCACCAAGTCTATTCCGCGACCCGTGAACGTCCATGGGTCGCGGTTAATTGTGGCCGAAGAGTTTCATAACCCGTGGAACGCGCACAGGGCCCTAATACACTCTCGATGATATCCATGACCATGAAAGTCGAAATGACTTAGGATGTGTATCATCTCCTTTCCGTGGATCCTAGCAAAGCAAAGAACTAAGTTCCATCGAGAACTATTGATCCACGATGAACATTTCATCATATGATCGCCAAAGATCAACATGGTTAAACTCTGTTTCCCTTAGGATGGTTTTCTCCCAAGTGCTTTTCTTGCTAAGGTTTTTAACGAGGTAACCATCTGAACACTTACGAATTAAAAACCCTCCTAATTTAAAATTAGGAGGGTTTTTATATGACTAACTACTGCAGGAAACAAGTAAATAAGATGTGGTTTTAATCAATTAAAGCAAATGTTAGGCTTTGGGAACTTCGACTAAGAATCAAATTTGGCTTATTTCACGTTGAGTGTCGATCGACACCTCACGTATAAATTTTATGAAACCATAACTCTAGAACATGAACAATACAAACAAACAATCTAACTCTTGATGAGATTAACTATCTTAGTTTAAATCCTTGTGAGACCAAATCTCTTTGAAAATTATTCTAAACCAAGTCTCCTTGAGAAAAGATAGCTAACTCTCCTAAGACAATTCTAGCAATTTACTAACACTCTCATGTATAATAAATTCCCTATGATCTAGACTCAAGGTAGCTAATCTATGAATCTAGCAATAAGAACATCTAGGAGAAGAGTTAATTAATGGTTCCTAAACTAAGCATAAGGCTAACAGAAAGTCATCATAATCTAAGTACCCTAAACCTAACTAATGAATTACTCAGACATAGCAAAGCTATTCATCATGCAATAATCAATGAAAGCAATAATATAAATAAAAAGGGTTTAAGAAATCTTCTCCCAAAACTCTCTCTAAAGTAAATTAAAGCATAAGCCTAAACAATGGCTGCAGAAAATTATTTATAGGGTCTAGGACAAATTTTCGGTTTAGGGAATTAACATAAAAAATTTAGGAAAATTTTTTATCTTGAGATTTGAGAAATTTCCTTTTATACCCACCAGAATGATATGTCTTCACTAAAACTGTCATATCTCCTCAATCAATAGTCAGAATGAGCTGAAACCACAGCCAAAGTGAAGCTAACTCAATTTCCTATGTCGTGCCAAAATTTGAGCTTGAAATTCCTTAGGAAAAACTTTTGTCTGACATGATCTTTAAGGAACTCTGGACTGCTTCTACATTATCATTCCACGTATTTGCTTCCTTTGCTCCATAACTCCTCCTTAATTCACCAAGTGACCAAAACTCGTTCATGTACCTAAATTGACTCTTTTGGACTCTAATAATAATAATATAAACTCTAAAATATATATAAGTATATGTTTATTATATTAAAAACCGGCAAAATACGAGATATATCAACTCCCCCAAACTTAGCATTTGCTTGCCCTCAAGCAAAACATAAACTAAAATGTGAAAGAGGTTTGAAAATATAAAACTCACCTTTCTTGGAGGATTGAAATGATCTTGACCAACTTAGTAATCCACATACTTGCTCGAGTAATACAAAATTGACCGCCTTGTACTTCTCGAAAGACTACCCTAGCATCCAAATAAACCCACGGCCTTGTTACGAAGTCGATGCCATTTTCATATCTTGTCTCTTTTTCCAATCCCCAATGTATTCAAAAGTTCTAGACTCTCTTCCCATTCGATGCTTGACAAACCCACGCTCGAACAGAAATATTCACTACTCTCCCCAAGACTTAAGTAACACTAACACTTATAAATAAAAATTTACATTGACATATTGAGATTTTTTCTGTTTCTTCTTTTTTCCCCTCTCTGTTTTTTTTTTAAATGAATAGTATGTGTACACCCCCAATACTTTTCCAAAAAGTAAGTCCACTTTTTCGAAAGAGAGAGTAGTTAATTCTTTCTCTTACATGTTGAATCTGACAAGCATGAATGGAAGAATGAAATCCTAGTGCATTGATCACGTTGAAGAGGTGTAATAAGCTCCAACCGTTCGGTGTTTCGTAACATAGCATGGATGTCTTTGAATTTGGCCTCTGGATTTTCAATAGTCTTGTCATAGAGTTCATCTCACAAGTGATGGTCACTTAGCTGAAAAAGACACAAGCCAATAAACCAAGCAAAAGATCATAGTTTAAAACTGATTTTGACTCGATAAAAATATTTTTTGGGAATTATAACAAATAAACCAAGACAAAGAGAAATACATCAATATTTCCCTCCCCCAGGCTTGAACAACATTGTCCCCATTGAGTGAAAATCTTGAGGAGAGAGGAAAGAAGCATTTATCGAAAAGGCCAAATATCATAAAATCTACTTGATTTCCTGATGGGGTGTCGATCGACACCAGTGGAATCGAGCGACAAGTGTGGATGATCGAACGACACTAAAACGGACTGGCCACAAAATCTGATTTATTTGAAATAACTGTTTTCTTCTTTTATATTATAGTAGAAAAACAGTAATAAATAATATATAATATAAAAAAATCATGGAAATAATTTTTAAAATCGTAGGAAATCAATGTGGGGGTCAAATATCCCCACATGACAAACTAATGATTGATTTGAAGGCTCTTCGCCTTCTAGCATGTCCCGCGTAACCGCGAGGCCGTCTGACCATGACCTCGTCATCCACTATGGTATTAAGTGCGAGGTCGGTAGACGAACAACGACATCTTACGACTATGGAGCCCTCTAAGTGCGAGGTCATGAAATGGCAACCTCGCCGTTATAAGGGATCCTACACGCGAGGTGGCATGTGACCTCGCGATCACTTAACGCTACACGGGCGGAGACATCGCGCCCACCAAATGGTGAAGCCATTATTTATAAGCCATAGTTGATCAAGAAGCCATAAATGAGAAGATTAGTCAAAATTAAGTTCAAA